>JAJJLH010002937.1:0-11409 GCA_023806865.1 Isotricha sp. YL-2021a | reverse complement strand
CCGGTGTTGTTAGAAAAATTAATTTATTTATTTTTTGATTTAAATTAAAATTAAAAATAACAATTATAATTCAATTTTATATTATTATTTAAATGGAAATAAGATAATTTAAGTAAGAAAAAGTTTAAAAAAAAAATTATATATCATCAATTCCTTCTATGAAATATATAATTCTAAATGACAAATGAATTTTAATTCTAATATTCAAATATAAATTAAAATATTTTTTTTATTATTATACATTATTTATTAATAATAATACTACTGGATGATATGATGAAATATGTATAAAAATAAATATAAAAAAGGAAAAAATTATTTATATAAAATTTTACTCCATAAAAGGTATAATGCCTAGTTGTTCTTTTTTTGAGTCAATTAATGCTTTATATTTAGCTCTTTTTAAAATTATATATTCAGTTAATTTATGTCTTCTTTTAATTTTTTCTATATCGAATGAATTATTTGAATTTTGAAAATTATAATATAATCTATCATTAATTTCTTTTATTTTTTCTTCTATATTTTTTAAATTGTTTAACTTTTTATTGTTTTTTTTAATTTTATTCATATTCAATTTAGAAAAACCTTTATAAGATAAACATAAATTAGGAACTAATTTATTTTTATCATTAATTTGTTTATTTATAGGATTTTCTTTATTTATTATATTATTAGTTTTTTCATTAATTAATTCTTTTTCATTATTTAATTGTTTAAATTCTTCTTCTAAAGATGAAATAATTTCTTTTAAACTTTGATTACTCTGTTGATTTTTAGATAAATTTTCATAAAGTTTTTCTTGATTTATTGATTCAAAAAAATTTTTCTTTTTATTATATAAATTTTTGGGAAGTCTTTTTATTTTATTATAATATTGAGATGAATAATTATGAATTTCAATTTTTTTATTTTCTCCATTTAGAAAGTAATTTACTTCTTTTAATTTATTTTGATCACTAATTAATTCTTCATTAGTTGGTTTATAATTTAAAGCTTCATTTATAATTTCTTTAATTCGTTTTTTAGAATCAAAATTAAAAGGATGATTAAGAAAATAAGATAAGTTATTTATTTTATCTGGAGAAAAATATTTTAAATCTTCAAATCCATTTTTAATTAAAAATTCTTTTATTATCATATTCTCATTTTCAGGTTGACTTTTAATATATGTTTTTAATTGAATAAATTTATCTATTATTTTTTCTTGCCTATTTTTTTCACTTTGATTTTCATAATTATTTTTATAAGATAAATTAAGAGGAAAAGTTATTGGAATTTTTTCAATAAATTTTTGATTTAAAAAATTTGTTATTGAATGACTTTTCTTTAAAATAATATTTGATTTATTTAAAATTTGATTTTTTATTTTTGGTAATTCTTTTTTTTCTCCTTTTAATATTTTTTGTTTTTCTTTTATTTTATTAATGAAAAACATTTTTTTTTGACATAAATTTTTATAAATTGTTCCTGCAACTTTTAATGGTTTATATATTACTTTTTCTTTCATAATATCATTTTCTTCATTTTTACTTTTTGAAAAATTTTTATCATTATATTTATTATTATTGAAATTTTTTGATTTTATAATTCTACCATATTTTAAATAAGGACTTGATAAAGATTTTTTTAATTCTTTTTTATTATTATTATTATTATTATTACATCCTATTACAATTAATAAATCTTCATTTGATAAACTATTATCACTAAATAATTCTTTATCTTTACAAAATTCTATTTTATTTAAATTATTATTTTCATTTTTTATTTTCGTTAATATTATTGAATTTCTTGGATTTGATTTGGAATTTGTTCTTGATGAACTATTATTTGTTGAATTTTTATTACTTTTAGAAATTATTTTTTTAATTGGAATTTGGCCTTTAATTATAAATTCAAATTCTTTATTTTTTGATATATTCTTTTTTAAATCCTTTTTTGTTTTCAAATTATTTTCTTCCATATAATTATTTCAATTTATTATCCAATTCAAAAGTATATTTAATTAAAAAATAAATTTTATTGATATTTAAATAAATTAAAAATTATTTATATTTTTGATTATTTAAAAAAACAAAATGAGTTTTCAAAGTAAATTAGGTTTTACAATTCCAAATGCTGACTTAAAATTCACATGTAAAAAACCAAAAATTTTTGAAGATTATCTTTTCATAATAACAAATTCAAATGAAATTTTAAGTTTCAAAAAAGAAGAAGATCAAATAAATAAAATATCTTATTATGATAAAAAATATTTAATACTTACAAGTATGCAAGAAAGAGAAGAAATTTTAGATATGTTTATTATAAATTCTTCAGACCAAATTTTAACAAATCAAAATACACAAAAAATTTTAATTGTAATATCTTCAAATTTAATTATTTATTATTTCAATTTAGAAGATGGTTTATGTATCAATAAAATTAATTTATCAATAATAAAAAATGATCAAATTCTTTTTATAAATTCAATTCAAAAAAGATTTATTCTTTTTATTTTTAAAAGAAAAGCTTTATTATATGATTCATTTAGTCATTTAATTTTCAAAGAAGAACAAATGAAAGTTTTAAATAGAATTGAAGATGAAGAAACAAATGATTTTCAATATTTTGAAGTTAAAGATGTATATCCAATTAAAGAAAATTGTTATTTTTTAAGAAGTTTAAATGAAGAAACATTTTTTTTATGTGTTGAAAAATTAAATTCAATTGAACCATTAGGTTTAAATTATGAAGATACAAGAATAAGAATAGTTAAACAAATGTTTGAATTGAGTAAATTTTTTAATGAAGATACTAAAAGTTGTATTTTTTCAAATGAAGAATTTGTTTTTCATAATATGAATAATATTATTAAAGTTTCTTTTTTAGATTCAATTGAAGAATTAACTGAAATTTCTTCATATGTTACTCAAATAAAATTTCCTATTATTTATATTAATAAAGTTTTTATAAAGAAAGAAGAAAATTTAATTGTTATTTATAAAGATTTATCTTGTGAATTATTTACTTATGATAAAAAATTAAGAGAAATAAAACCAAAACAAAAATTAATGTTAATGGTTGAAGATGAATTTTTAGATATGAATTATTTAACAACAAATAATGTTTTAATTGGTTATACAAATGATAATATTTTAATTTTTGATTTTAGAAGATTTAATAATAATAATGAAAAATATGTTGATAAAACAATTGATTTAAAAGAAATTTTTAATCAAGAAGATAAAAAAATATATTTTACAAATTATTTTAATGTAAACTTTCCATCATATGTAAAAGAAATATTAAAGTATTTATCACCTCAATCAGACAATGAAATAAATGAACAAATAGAAATAAATAATAATCCAGAATCCAAAAATGAAAATTTAAATAAAGACAATAATATAGAATCAGAAAAAGTAAATAATAACAAAATTGATAATCAAATAGAGCACAATATAATAAATGAACCAAAAAAAAATTATAATTTCCAAATAACAGCAAGTTTAATATATTCATACTCAGAAAATAAATCAATCTATTATATTATAGGAACAAATACAGGTAAAGTTGCAATAATTGATATATTCTTTAGTGATAATTTAAAATTAAATCCAGTAATTTTTTTAGATTATCACACTTCTCAAATAGAAACTTTTTCAATATATGAAAATAGGATTTTAATAACTTCAAGTTCAGATGGAATGGTAAGTTTTACTGATATTAGTAATCAAAAAATTGAAGCTGCAATTTATACTGCAACAAGAGCAGATGTTATTGATAATACAAATGCTGATAATATTATGAAAAAGAGTCAAACTTCAAAAAGAAAATATTCTATTGATGAAAATATTACTAATCAATTTAATTATAGTTACATTAATAAATTAAGAAAAAGTTCTATTGAGAAATTATCAGAAAAAATTAATTTGTTAACTTTAATTCCTAGTTATAATATTAAAAGTTTTAGTAAATTAAAAAGAATTTTACCTGTTGTTTTATTAGATCATGATTTTACATCTTATATTCCAGATGAACAAAAAAGAAAAAATAAATCTTTAATTGCTTTAATTTTTGAAAATAATGAATCAATTGTTGTAAGAATGGATAATTTTGCTTCAATTTATAGATTTAATCAAGCTTCAATTAATTTAAATATTGAAGCAGTTTATCATATTAGTTATCAAAAAACTTTAATTTTTTATTTAAGTAATAATTCAATTAAAGTATCTTCTTATGCTTCAAGAACTTGTGATAGATATATTTCAGATTTAAATAAAATTTTTGATATGCTTAGAGTAAAAGAAAAATTATCTCTTTATTTTGAAAAAAGTGATAAAGTAAAAGATTTAGTTTCATATAATAATGAAGAAATTATTAAAGAAATTGATGATACTTTAAAAAGTAAAAAAAGTATTGAAGGTTATGATAAATATAAATTAAATAATATAATTCCAGAAAATAAAAAAGAAAATAAATTATCAATTTCATATATTAAAAAAACTTTAAAAGCTCCCCAAGAAAAAAAATTATTTGCTAAAAAATTATTCCAAATTGCAATGAGTAGAAGACAAAAATTATATATAAGTAATAGTCAATTTGAAGCAACATGGATGAGAACAATAGAAATGCATGTTATAGATAAGATAATTGGTATAATTAATAAAAACGAAAATGAAATTCTTCAAAAAATAAAAATAATGAATGTTTTAAATAATCCTCAATTATTTATAATTTTACAAGATAGATATAAAAGTTCTGAAGATGGAATTTGTAATAATTATATGAATTTTGGAGAACAATATTGTCAAAATTTTACTTTAAATTATGAAGATTATTTTTCTTATATTGAAAATAAAGTTCGTCAACAACAAACTGTTTCTAATTCTGTTTTTAGAACTAATTATTATAATTTTATTTCTTTATTTCATATTTGGAATTTTAATATTGATTTAGATTATACTTTAAATGCTATGTATAAATTATTTCAACCTATTTTAGATTTTTATCCTATTTTAATTGGTATTGATTCTACTTGTTCTATTATTTTAAAAGAAGAAAGAAAAAATGTTTATTTAAATAATAAATTTAGTGAACATTTTAAATTTTTTAAAGAATATATTTCAAGTAAAAAAAATGAAAAAAAAAGTAATAATAATGCCAAACAATCACAACAAAAAAATTTATTTTTAGATAAAAATATGCTTATTGAAAATCAACAAGGTTATTTAGTAAATTTAAAAAATTATCAAATTAGTTCTAATTTAAGTCATCATATGCATATTGGTTTATTTGGAAGTTTAATTTCATTATTAGGTTATGTTGATAATAAAAGATTATGTGATTTTATTGATATAGAAAAAAAAATAATGAGAACTTTAACAATTAAAACTCAAATTAAATATTCTAATTTAAATATGTTTCATAATTTTATGTATGAAAATAATGATGATTTAACTTCTACTAATAAAGATTTATTACTTTATGATTATTTACAATTTCAATATCATATTGCTTCTAAAGATAGATATGATATTAATACTAAAATGGAATTTAAAGTTATTATGAATAATATAATGTTATATTTAAATCAAATTTATAAATATATTTTCAATATGAAATCAGATAATGAAAAAATTTATGATAATTTTTCAAAATTAACAAAAGATTCAAATATTGATTTTGGAAAAAAATTTGATTTTCTTTCAGAATATGAATTAAGTTTAATAACATTTTTAATTTTATATAATCATATTGCAATAAGTTCAAATTCAAATACTCAAGATCAATTACCAGAAAATATAATAAAAAAAATAACTCATTTATTAGTAATAACAGTATTTAAAATAGTAAATGAGAAAAATTTAAAAATTGCATTTTGTAGAAATGTCGCAGATTTATTAGGAAAAACAAAAGAAATTTTAGAAGGAATATATATTGATAATATAAATAATTATGCATTATTTTTAATTCAATATTACACAACATCAAATGTTCCAATTAATTTAGATTCTCCATTTAAAAAATTTGAAATGGGAAATTATTCAGTATTAAAAAGTGAAGAAAATCCAATATTTTTAAAATTAATATTAGCAAAATTACTTCTTCAATTTTCAAAAACAAAAATAAGTTCAGTAATAAAAGTAATAATGGATGAATTTCAAAAAAAAAAATATGAAGATCCAACATATTGTTCATATTTAATAGAAATAATATATATATTATTCAGAGAAAAAAGTTATAGATTAGTAACATATTTATCAACAGTAATAAATTTAATAATGAAAACAATGAATCCAAAAACAAAAGATATAAAATCAACATGTATGGAAAATTCAAAAAAAGTATTATCAAAATTATTAATGAATTACCCTATGGTTGCATATCATCATGATTCATATAAATTAGCAATTGGGAATAATGAAGGTAAAATATTTATTTATGATATGGGAACTGGGGAATTATGGAAAAATCTTAATGCTCATAAAAATGAAATTTCCGCTTTAATTTTTGATCATACTGGTAATATTGTTGTTAGTTATTGTGCTAGTGAAGGTTTAGTTAAATGCTTTAAAATTGGATTAACTAATTTTTTTAGTAACTTGTTATCACATAAAGAATATAAACAATATAAATATTCTCCTATTAGAATTAATAGTAAAGATGATATTATTGAAAATGTTGGTTTTGAAATTGTTAAGAATAAAGAACATGAGTTAATTTTGAGAAGGGAAAATAATTCTGTTCAAATAATTAAAATTTAATATTTTGATTTTTTTTTTTTTTAAATGGGTTATTTTATTAAATTAGGTTTTATTTATTTAAAAATAAAATAATTTTTAAAAATAGTAAAATGTTTAAAAAAGTATTTTTTTTGCTTTCATTTTTTTTTTGATAATTAAAACTTAAAAATATTAAAAATTAATATCTACTTTAAATAAAATAAATAAAAAGTAAAAATTTATTATTTTTATTTAATATTTATATAATTTTTATTTTTATAATACTATATATTCATATAAATGTTTTTTAATAATTTAAATTTATTTAATTTTCAAAATTTCGAAATAAATAGTATTTCATACATAAAATAAAATAAAAAAATTTTTTATACTATATACATTTTCTTACGATTTGAATAATCAAATGAATATATAATTGTTATAATCTATATAATAATATAAAATTTATAAATTTCAGTAAATTTTTCCATTATAAATTTCTATAAAACTTAAATTATGATTATTATTATTTTTATTTTTTTACATCTTTAATTTTAGAAATAATAATAATCGATTCTTTTATATATCTGAAAAAGTTTTCTAGATCAATAAAGTTATTTTTTAATTTTTTCTCACCTATTTTTTTTTGAAATTGAATTAAATATTTTAATTCAATATCATTATAATGAATTTTTAAACATTCATTAATTAATAAATTCATTTCAATTTTAGAATTTCCAAATTTTTTTTTAATATTATTAAAAATTAAATCAACATTTTTTTGATTTAAAATCTTAATAAAAATATTTCTTAAATCATTTATACATTCATAATCATAATTAACTAAATTTAAAACATTATCAATATCAGGAATAAAATTAGAAGGAATAGTAAAATTAAGTTCATTATTTTTAATTAATTTAATCATACTTAAAGCTTGATTGACATTAAATCTTTTTTCTGGATTTCTTTCTAAAAGACCAATTGCTAATTTTTGAATAAGTGGATTTTGAAATTTCTCAAATTTAATTTTTTTATATAAAACTTCATTTTTAATTGAATTTCCATTTCCATTAAAAAGTTGAGTTCCAAAAATCATATTATATAAAACAACTCCGAGAGACCATAAATCAATTTTAGTAGAATATTCTTTTCCTTCATAAATTTCAGGTGCAGCATATTGTAGAGTTCCTAATTGTTCATTTTGAAAATTAATATTATTAAAATTTATATTATTCATAATATAATTACTCATACCAAAATCAATTAATTTAATTATTTTTTTTCCATTTTCTATTTTAATTACAATATTTTCTGGTTTAATATCTCTATGAATTATTTTCTTTTCTTCATGTAAATAAATCAATGATTTTAATATTTGTTCTAAAAAATCAATTGCTTCATTTTCTTCAAGTTTACCATTTTTACTATTTAAAATATAATCAAATAAATCTCCTCCATTACATAATTCTAAAATGAAATGTATATAATTATTATCTTCATATATATCATAACATTTAATTATATTTTCATTGTTTAAATCTAATGTAATTTCAATTTCTCTTTTGTAATAAATATTCATATAATCATTTTTAATAATACTTTTAATTGCATATTTTTTTCCATTTATATCAATTCCTTCTCTAATAATACCACTTCCACCTCTTCCTAAAAATGTGTCTTTTATTGTTATGAAATTTGTAATATTTGAAATATTTGATTTTGGACTTAATTGATTCATTATTTTTTCTTTTTGAGATAATTGGGTTGTGTTACTTTGTGTCTTATTTGATATTTGATTTGGACTTATTGTTTTTTTAAAATGAAAATTGTTTTTTTGGGTTTTTTTTTGAACTGATGAACAAATACCCATATTTATAAATATATTATTTTATTGTCTAATATTTATAAATATTTTTTTTAAATATTATTATCTATTTTTTATTTATAAATAGTTTATAAAAACATAATTTTTTATATATTTGAATTTTTTAACAATTTGTAATAAAAATTGTAAATATTTCTGTCCAATTAATTTTATTATATTATTTAATTATATTTTAATAAGCTTATTTTTATTTTTTATTAACATTTTTTTTATTTTTTTTCATTAATAAATGAAAAAAAAATATATAAATGAATATATATATAAAAAATCAATTTAAATTATATTAAAAAAATTATTTTTCAAGTATTTGAATTATTGGTTTTATCTATACTTATTAATTCTTTTTCTCCAATTTCATTTTTTTCTTTTTTTACATTTTTTTCTTTATTAGGTTCATTTTTATTTTTGAAAGGTCTATTAGAATAATCAATTTGAGGTTCAACTCTATCATGTGGTCTACAAATAAGATATAAAAATGCAAGAACAAAAACAATAAAAAGTAAATATTCAAAAATATGATTTTTATAAAAAAACTTAAAAAATTTCATATATTTAATTTGAACATTAAATATAATAGCAATATCAGTAAAAGCAATATAATCAGGTAAAGAATAAGAACAAAATTGTGTAATTGAAATTGAACCTAATAAAATTAAAGTAACATTAAATAAAAAAGAATTCATATAAGTTCCATTTTTTTTCATAGGATGAATTGTCCAACAACAAAAAAATCTAACTCCAAATTTAATATTTCCTTTAATTAAACATAATAAAAGATACAAATTAAAAATAGCAAATAAAAAAAAGGAAATAAAAGCACAATCATGATCTTGGAAAAAAATAAGTAAATTTGATAAAAAAGGATATCCAGGTTGTCCATTTTTAATAATAAAATAAGAACAAATAAATTGTATAATCCATAATAAAGATAAAATAGTAGAAATAATTCCTAAAGGTATAAGTAAATAATAAAAAATAATAATACAATTATTTTTTTTCCTAATTTCATTTGCAACATTTACAATTGAAAATTCTTGTTCTGCTAATAATTTTCCAGCTATAAATTCTCTTTTTTTTCTATTATATTTTCTTTTTTCAGATGAAAAAAAATTTTTTTTTTCAACACCTTTTTGTTCCATTTTTTCAATTTCTTCTCCTAATAATTTCAAATTTTCAATATTTCTTATTAAATCTTCTTTTCTTAATCTAATATCACTTGAACGAATTGATTTTGGTCTCGTACAGAAATCATGAAAAAAATCTAATGGAATTGCACTTAAACCAATTCCACCAAAAATAGCAAAAAGAAACCAAGAAATAAAAGAAAATAAAGCTACACAAGTAATTAAATAATTAACTTTAATTTCAATATTTATTTTTGAATTTTGAATACAATTATTATTATTAATAAATAGTAAATCATTAAATTCTTCATTTGAATTTTTAAAATTTGAAATAGGACAATATTGATATTCAAAAGGAATAGTAGCTTTACCAATTGTAACATGTAAAATAATAGAAATTGCTAAAAAACCAATAAAAGTAATAAGAAAATTACATAAAGAATGTTTCATTTTTTCATTAAAAGTCAAATCATAATCACTATCATAAAAAGCACTTGTAAGAGGAAAAATAATAAGAATATAAATAAAACTTAAAATATAAATTAAAAGCCAAAATACTTTCATATTAATTCCATTACCTTCTCCTCTATTGTTACTTACATCTAAAGGAAGAAGAAGAACTTGTGCCCATGCTAATGTTAAACCAAGCACTACTATTCCTTTTGTTACGTAACCTATTATTGAGCCTTTGTCATCTGGATGACAATAATATGCTAAAAGATATATGTTTCCTATTATTAATGTTACTGTTATTATTATTGTCATTATTAAAGTTAACACATCTATCATTTTTTTTTTTTAAAAATTTTTTTTATTTTTTTTCCTTTTAATGGAATTTATTTATTTTTAAATTATTATTTACTTTTTTAATTAATGTTTTAATATTTGATATATATTATCCTATTTTATAAAATATTAAAATTATATATATTTTTTTATTTTAAATTAAAAAATATAAAAAAAAAACATTATTCAAAAAAAAATTGAGAAAATTCTAATTCTTTAACATTAAAATAATATTCATCATTATTAAGTTCATTGTCAATAACCCTACTCAAAATTTGAATCTTTTTTAATTTCAAGAATATGTTTATTATAAGAAAAAAAATTTTTATTCCAAGCAAGTAAAATCAGGAAAATCATCTCCTCTAAAAATACTCTCTCAATTTTTATAATTCATCATATATTTTTTTTAATTGGCTTTCAATTTTTTTTTCATTTTTTTTGCTATATATTTTCTTCAATTTTTTTATTTAATTCATTTATTTCATTATTGAACCATAAAATTTATCATTTGATAATGTTTTTTTTAATTATTTTAGCAATATCTTTTATTTTTGATGATAAATTTGATAAATTAAAATGAATGATCATATCATTTAAACTAAGTTGTAAAAAGAATTTTTTCTTTTTAATTATTTAAATTAAATGCTTGGTCAATTGAATCATAAACTCTAAATAATTTATTTATGTTTTTTAAATTATCTAAAGAAAAAGATGATTATTCAAATTGAATTTAATTTTTTTTATTTTGAAATTAATTTTATTATTTTTTTTCTAATTTGAACTTTAAATTGTAATCCATTTAAATTAATAATATATTCTTTAATATCAATTATTTTTCTTAAATTGGTTTTATTATAGATATATTAAATATTACCTTTTTATAATTTAATTTTTTCAATAT
>JAJJLH010002936.1:0-11436 GCA_023806865.1 Isotricha sp. YL-2021a | reverse complement strand
TTATTCAATTCATTTTGAAATGGATAAAATAAAATATCTATATGAATAGAAATATTTAATAAATAAAATAAAAAAAATAAAATTAAAAAAAATATCTATTAAAAATAATAATTATTATAAAAAAAAATTTTATTAAAAATAATAAATATATTAAAATAATGTTAATTAAAAATAATATTCCATCATAAAAATAATTTTTAATTCCTTCAAACATCAGAAAAATAATATTTCTGGAATTTATTTAAAATAAACTATTTAGAAATAATAATATCTAAAATGTTACATTTAATAATATATTGTGGGATAATTATTATAATTTTATTTTTAATAAAAAAATGGGTTAGAGGAGGTATATGTAAAAACAAGCATGATATGACAGGACAATTTATAATTATAACAGGAGCATCAAGTGGTTTAGGAAAAATATCATCATTAGATTTAATAAATCACAATGCAAGAGTAATTTTTGCTTGTAGAACAGAATCAAAAGCAAATGAAGTAATAAAGAAATTCCAGAAAATTTAAGAAAAAATGCTGAATTTATAAAAATTGATTTATCATCATTTTCATCAATAAAATCCTTTTCAGATAAAATAAAATCAAATTACCCAAAAATTGATATATTAATGAATAATGCAGGTTTACATCCAACAACATATAAAATAACAGAAGATAATTTAGAATCATTTTTAGAAGGAAATTATATTGGAGCTTTTTATTTAACAATATTATTACTTCCTCATATGAATGATAAAGGAAGGATAATTAATTTATCAAGTATAGGACATTATTTAGCAAAAATTAAATTAGGTGAAATAAAAAATTTTACTGATAATGAATATATGAAAAAAAAATTTTTTGGAGGACTTTTTCCAATGATTGATTTATATGGTAATACAAAATTATTTATGATGTATTTTACTCAATATTTATCTTTTTTCTTTGAGGAAAAATATAAAAATTTAAAAAGTGTTTGTTTACATCCTGGAATTGTTAATACTTATTTTTTCGAAAGAATTACTAGAGATTATCCAAATAGTAAATTAATTTATAAAACTTTTAAATGGGGTTTTCAATTTTTTGGTAAAACACCTATTGAAGGAGCACAAACTCAACTTTATTTATGTTATGCTCCTTGGGAAGAATTAATTAATGGAGAATATTATGCTGATTGTAAAAGAATTAATCCTTTTGCTATTGGGAGAAATCAAGATATTAGAAATGAAGTTATTAATTGGACTATTGATTTGTTAAAAAAATATTTTCCTGAGGATAATTGTGTTAAAGATTTGAAATATTATAAAGAAATAAAAGGTTAAATATAAAAATGTTTTATAATTTTTTTTTTTAATTTTCTAAAATAAAATTATCCATAATAAAATATTTAAATTCCTTTTATATATAATTTGATTTTTTTCTTTTTTATCATTTTTAACAAAAATATTTTTAAAAAAAATTGAAAATATTTTAAACACAGAAAAACTATTTTTTTTTTTTTGAATATTATATTTTTTATATATTTTTCTTATTTTTTATAATAAATAAATATTGTTTATTAAACTCATATAAATAAATTATCTTTATATTTTAATATTAATCTAAACCATTTTCATTTAATTTATTCATAATATTTATCTTAGCTTCTATAGATTGTATTAACATATCACCAATTTCATCTCCAATTTTAAGATTTCTAATATATCCACCTTTCATTTTCATTTCTTCTTGTTTCATCTTTACTTTATTATCAACATTATATGCTTGATCTTGAACTAATTTAATTTTTTGATAAATATTTCTTGTTTTATCATTTTCATCTAAAGTAATAGAAACTTTTTTTTTATATGTTTGATTAGATGCATTTTTCTTTCTAAATTCTTCTAAATAATCAATTGGTCTTTCTGGTTTAGGATGAAGTAATCTTATTGGTTTTAATTTTTTAGGTTTATTAAATAATAATTTTGAAAATTCAGCACTTTTTGTAACTGGAACATTAATATTAATAAATTCTTCTGAAATATTTGGTAAACTATCAATTTTTCTTTTTTTTGGTGAAGGTAAATGAAAAATTTCTAATCTTTTTTTATTATTATTTTGAGTATTTAATACACTTTCTTTATCAATTTTATTTTTTCTTTCTTCTATATTTTTTCTTAATTTTTCATTTATTTTTGGTTTTGGAATACTTTTATTACTATAATTTAATTTTAATAATTCTAATTCTTTTTTTTTAGTTTTTTTTTCAATTTCTTCTTCTTTTTTCTTTTTTTCTTCATTTTCTAAATTTACTGATATATTTGTTTTATATGATTGAACTATTTGATTTCTATCATTCCACATTTCATGTAATAATTTAGTTTTTTCTTTTTCTTCATTTTCAAAATTTTTTTTTTGTTTTTTTATCTTAGCATCTAATTCTTTTATTTCTTCTTTTGTTATAAATTCTTTTTTTTTATGTTTTTCCTTATCTAAATATTTCTGTTCTTCAGTTTCAAATTTTTCTTTATTTTTATAATATAAATAATCTTTTTCACTTTTATGATTTTTTTCATTTATATATTGTTTAGTTTTTTCTAATTTTTCATCTATTTCTTTTTTTCTTTTTAATATATTTTGTCTTTCTTTTTCATTTTTTTCAATTAATAATTTTTCTTTTCTTTCATTTTCTTCTTTTTCTTTTTCAATTAAAATTTTTTCTCTTCTTTCAGAAGTTATTTTTTTATCTTCTAATAATTTTCTTTTTGAATCAAGAGAATTTTTATAATATTTTTTTGCCTTTTCTCTATAAATTTCTTTATCTTTTTCAAAATTATCATAAAAATTATTTAATATTTCTTTTTTGCTTGGTTTATTTACTTCAGTAATTTTTTCAATTTGAAAAAAAATATTATATAATTTATTATTTAATTCTTCTATTTTTCCATCAATTTCTTTTAATTTAGATTTTTTAATATTTTCTTCAATAATTCCTCCTTTTAAACCATTTTGACTTTCATCAATTATTATTTTTTTAATATTATCTAATTTATGAATTGAATTCATAATTTGTTCTTCATTTAATTTTAAATTTTTTAAAGTTTTTATTGTCTCAAATGGTAATTTTATTTTTGAATTTTTTAAATTTTGTAATAATAAATTTATATTTTCTGATGTTGATTTTATATTTAAATTATTTTGAGATATATCATCATATATTTTTTCATTTGTTTTATTTAATCCTTGTGAAACTACTTTTTTTAATTTTTTTGGTATATTTAAATCATCATATTTATTTTGTAAATAAGTTTCTGTAATTAATAATTTTTTATCTTGTTCTTTTTTTTTTTCTGGTAATATTACATTTGGAAATTCAGATTCAATATTATTATTTTCTAAAATTTCATCATGATTATTTATTTCTATATTTTCTTCATTTTTTAATTCTTCTAATTTTTCTTCTTCTTCTCCTTCAATTTGATCTTTATTTATTGTTTCTATGTTATTATCATCCATTTATTTTTTAAAATTACTATAAATCGTTTTTATTAAATTGTATTAAAAAAATCTAATAAATATTTTATAATTTACTAAAATAATTTATCAAAAAAAAAAATATTAAATAAATAACTTATATTAATTTAATTCAAAATTTAATTTTAAATGATTAAAAAAAGTTTAACATCAGAACAAATAGACTTTCTCACAGAAGAAAAAGAAACAGAAATTAAAAATATATATATTTCAGAATTCAATGATTTATATCCAAACATAATAAAATATCAATCAGGTAAATTTTTAACAAACTTAATTAAAAGAGTAAAATTAACTTTATTATCAAAATTTAACGACATTCCAAAAGCAAATTTATTACAAAAAATAGAAAATTACATAATAGAAACTCTTTATACAACAGAATATAAAAATGCAATTGAAACATATAAATCATTAAAATATAAAATAGAATCATTAACAGAAATAGAAAAAAAAAATTTCATTTTTAACGGACAAAATTTTATTAAACATTGTAATAAAAATGAATTACCATTACACATATGTGGTAATCAATTATATATAAATCACAATTCTAATAATGAAATTTTTTTAATGTGTTTTAATTGTAATCAAATTTATAAAAGTGATATGATAAATATGATATGTGATTATTGTAAAGATGAATTTTATACAAAAATAATAAATAATGAAAATAATAATCATGGAAAATTACAACCAGCAACATGGATAAAATATCATTGTAATGCAATAATAAATGATAAAATGAAATGTTCAATATGTAATAATATTTTATATATTGATCCTTCATGTAGTAAAATTATAAGATGTTTAAAATGTAATTATTGTAAAAATATATCAGAAATTACATTTAAATGTATTTTATGTAATAAAAATTTTTCATCTGAAGCAAAAATTTATAATCCTTTAGAATTTAAAACAATAAAAATGGCAGTTAAAGATGCTTTAATTAATAGAATTAAAGCAATTCCAAATGAAAATAATAATAATATTGAATTTAAATGTGGTTGTAAATTTAATTATAAAGATTATACATATTATCATAAATTAAATTGTAGAGGTCAAATGTTAAAAGGAATAATGAATTCAAAAGAAATTTTAGTTTGTTCACTTTGTCAATCTTTAAATTTTTATGATAATTATGTTTGGATTTGCCCAATTTGTGATTCGAGAAGTGGAATTAATGTAAATGAAAAAAATAATAAATTTAAAAGAAATAGAAATAATAGTAAAAGTAAAGATTTTAAAAAAAGTATGATTTATGATTCTTCTGAAAAAGAAAATGAAAATTTTTTTGAAAATGAAAATTCAAAAAGTGAATTTAAAAGAAGAAAAAATTCATGTGATGAGAAATTTAAAAAAATGAGAATTGAATATTCACCAATTAATATTTTAGTTAAAAATTATCAAAGAAATTGTCCTTTAAGTTCAGCAATGAAAAAAATGAATATTTCAAATAAAGAAAATCAAAGTGAAATATTAAATCAAGTAAATATATATAATTACAAAATAAAAAAAGACATTTCACCAATTAAAATATTAAAACAAAAATTAATATCAAAATTTGATGAATCAATTTCTCCAATTAAAAAACATATTTCAGAAGATAAAATAAATAAAAACAAAATAAAAATAAATAATAATCAAAATAATAATCAAAATAATAATAATAAATTTAATGCAGATGATTATGAAATAAAAAGTAAAATAGGAGAAGGTAGTTTTGGTAAAATTTACAAAGTAGAAAAAAATAATATAGAATATGCAATGAAAAAATTAATAGGAACTTCAATTGATGATTTTAAAATATTAAAACATGAATATGATATTTTAAAATCAATAATAAATATAAAAAAAATAAATGTAATTAATATTTATGGTATACAGGCAAAAATTTTAGATAGAACAACAACAGTAATGTATATTTTAATGGAACTTGCAATAACAGATTGGGAAAAAGTAATTTTAGAAAAGGCAAAAAATTTAAATTATTATAAAGAAGAAGAATTAATGATAATAATAAAAAAATTAATTTATTCATTTTATGAACTTCAAAAAGAAAAAATTTCCCATAGAGATATAAAACCTCAAAATATTTTAATTTGTAAAAATAATATTTTTAAAATTGCAGATTTTGGTGAAGCAAAAGAATTAAAAAATAATAATTTAAATACTGATATGCAAACAATAAGAGGAACAGAATTATTTATGAGTCCAATTTTATTTCAAAGTATTAGATTAACAAGATTAAATTCAATTGAACATAATACTTATAAAAGTGATGTTTTTTCATTAGGTTTTTGTTTAGTTTTTGCTTCAACTTTAACTTTTAATTCATTATATGAAATTAGAGAAGTTTATGATATGGAAAAAATTGAAGTTAGTATTAGAAAATTTTTTAATGGAAGATATAGTGAAAAATTTATTAAGTTAATTTTAAATATGTTAGAAGTTGATGAAGGAAAAAGAATGGATTTTATTGAATTGTATAATTATGTTGTTAAAGAATTTAATGATGGGGTTTTGTTTTAAAAAATTTTTTATTTTTTGGTATTTTTTTGATAAGATGTATTATTTATTTATTTTATTATAAATATATTTTTTTTATATTTAAATTTTTTAAAATTGCTTTTTTTTATTTTTTTATTAATGAATTTTTTTTTCTTTATATTGAAATTTTCAATATATTAAATATGTAATAATAATTAAAAAAATAAATAATGAGAGATATATTATATTCAAATTCAATAGAGTTAAATAATAAAATAGAATTAACTCAAAAAAAAAATAAATCAGAATCAATATCATTATTTCCTTCATTTATTATAAATAATAAACTATTATTGTCATTAAAAGAAAAATTAAAAAATATATCTTGGGAAAAAGATGGTATAAATTTATTATCAAAAATTTCATTTACTCAAAATGATATCAAAACATATAAATTACTCTTATTAAAACAATGTATTCCTTTAGAATATAAAGGAGAATTTTGGTATATTTTAAGTGGAGCAAAAAAAGAAAATTTAAACAATCCAAATTATTATTTTTCTCTTTTAAACTCATTTATAAATTCAAATAACAATTTTAATGAAAATCAAATTGAAAAAGATATAAATAGAACATTTATTCAAAATAGCAATCCTGAATTAATAAAAGAAACATTAAGAAATATTCTAATAACTTATTCTAAAAGAAATTTATCAATTGGTTATGTTCAAGGTTTTAATTTTATTTTAAATAAAATATTATTTTATTTACCATATGAGGAAAAATCATTTTGGTTATTCGTTCAAATAATTGAAAATATTTTACCAATTGATTTTTTTTCTGAAATGTTAGGAATGATGAGTGAAATTGATGTTTTAATTTGTTTAATTAAAGAAAAATTTTTTCCTGATTTAATTAATAAATTAAATGAAAATAATTTAATTTGTGATTTAAAAGATTTAATTTTAAAATGGTTTAATTCTTTATTTTCAATATCTTTAAATAATAAATGTCAAAATGTTATTTGGGATATTTTATTTTGTGATGGGAAAATTGTTTTGTTTAAAAGTGTTATTTCTTTATTAAAAATAATTAAGGATAAATTAATTTTATTTGATAATTCTTTTGATTTTAGAAATTTTGTAAATGAATATTTTAATAATTTGGATGATGAATTTTTATTACTTTTTAATTTAGTTTTGAAAAAATTTGAATTTGATGAAAATTTTATTAATTATAATAAAGGAATTATCTTTTCTTATATGAAAAAAAATTATATGAATAATATTTTAAAAGAAAAAGAATTATATAAACAAAAAATAATTAAAATTAACGAAAATTGTGATTTATCTTTTCCTTTTTGTATTTATGATACAGAAAGTAAATTTGAAATTATAGAATTTTTAACTTTTACAACTAATAAAAATTTAAATATAATAGAAGATTATTGTGAAAATGAGATTTATAATAAAGATAATAATGAATCATTTATAATTGAAATTAATAAAATTGATTCAAATGATTTATTAATTGAAAGAAAAATCCATTATTGTGAAAAAATTAAAAAAAAAATTGCAAAAAGTGTTACTTTCAATAGAAAAGATGATATAAATATAAAATCAAATAATGATAGTTTTATGAAAAGTGAAGAACATACAATTAAGAAAATTAAATATAAAGAATTAAGAAAAAATAAATATTATAGTAATGAGGTTAAAAATAATAATATTGATAATAAAAAATATTTAAAAAATTTTAAAACACAAATAAATGATGATTATGAAAAATTTCTAGATAAAATTAATAAAAATTATAAAATGTTTAGTATGGCAAATATTTATATTTTACGAAATTCTCATAATATATTAATAAATAATGAAGATTTTGATTATTTAAGTTAGATTGTCTCACAAATCTTTTTCATTTTTGTACTTTTATTCTATATAAATTCAATTTATAAATTTATATAATAGTAAATAGTCCTATTAAATATATTTTTCTTTCAATAGAATATTATTTTTTATTTTTTATATTTTAGATTATAATCAAATAAATTTTAAAATAATTTATATATAAATAAAATTTATTTAAATTTATCATATAATGACGGATATTGAATTTGAAATGAATAAATATACTAAATTAATAATAAATAAAGTAGATAGTATAATATATTCAATAAAAAATTTAAAAGAATTATATAAAACAAAAGATAAAATATTAAATGAAAAAAGACATTTTGATAATGATAAAAAAGAATAAGAAAAAGAAAAAGTTAATTGTTCAAAAATAAATAAAATAATAAATAATATAAATGAAAATTTTAATATCAAAGAAGAAAATAATAATAAATTATGAATGAAGAAATAATATTAAAAAGAGGATTAATAAAATCAAAAATAATAACTCAACCAAAATATAATTTTCAAGAAGGTGAAATTAAAAATGGATTTCAAATATTAATATATTATAATGCCTTTAAGTATTTTTTAGGTCCTTTTAATTCAAAAAATTTTGCCTATATAGTTATTATTAATAAATTAGATGAAGTATATAATAAATGGGGTTTTTGTACTAAATTTAGTAATATTCAAAAGAATTCATTATTTAATTGTTTAAAACAAGTCAAAATTACTATTAATAATTTTATTAAAAATAATAATAATGTAGTTAGATTAAGTGATGATGATAAATAAAAAACTAGTTCATTTAAATTATTTTATTGTATAAGAATATGATATGTAATAATATTGTAATATGAATTTGAAAATATTATTTATATATATTATTTTTATTTTTTTATTGATAATAATTTTTTATAAATTTTTTATATATTTTATAAAAAAAGACATATAAATTACATATTTAAACCAATAATATGGTTAATGTTTTATTTATTAATAAACATAAAATAAAATATAATACAATAATTATTCTTTTTTTATTTCATTATCTTATTATAGTCTTTAAAACATTCGACATTAATGATTTTTACCTTAGGATAAAAATTAACCGATAAATTAATTCTTCTTTTTTGAGAATTATTTTTTTTAGTTTTATTTTTATTTACATTCTCTTCTTCATAAATCTTATCTATAAGGTTGGGGGTGTTAAAATTTTTTAAATCATTCATTTTCTTATAAAAAAAAATTATTTACAAATAAATGTAAGTTCATATTATAAAATAATTAAATATTTAATTATAAATATTTTAAAAAATTATATAATAAAATTTTTTATTTATAATTATTTTATTTAGAAAATTTCAATTATTAGAATAATAAGAATATTTATTCATAATAAAATGTCAGAAAAACAAATTTGTTATAAAGATTCAAATATAATTTCAATAATAAAATTACCTAAAAATTCAAATAAAAAAATAATGTTTACACCTATAGAAACATCAAAAGATAATTTTCAAAATATAAGAGAAGAAATAATAATAAATGCACCAGAAAAAAAAAGAAGAAAATCAATAAGTGAAAGATTAACTAATAATAAAATAGAATTAGGAGTAATTAATTTGAAAAAAATATCACAAATACAATCAATGTCAAAATTTAAAAAAAACAAAAATGATTGTTCTGATTCTTTAATTGAAATAAAAAATGATTCTAGTTTTTATAATTCTAATAGAAAAACTTCTGGTGTAGTCTCAAAAAAACAAGTAAATAATTCTTATCATAAAATACGTGATAATATAGATGAAAAAGATAGTTTCTTATTATTTACTAAAAGAAAATTAACAAATATTAACGATGAATCATTAATAATTCATAAAAATTTAAATAAAGATAAATTAGATAATGAAAATAATAATAATAATAATGAAAATAATAACTATGATAAAAATTTAAATTTTAATTTCAATCCTTCATGTTTAAATTTTTTAATTGAAAGAAATAAAAAAAAACATCAATCAAAAAAATCATTTTGTTCTTCAAATTTACAATTTAATCAAGATGAAGTAAACTCATTATCAAATATAGAAGAAATATCAAATTTTTATTCCTATACAGAAAAATGTTTTGAAATGATGTATGAAATAGAAGAAACAACTGATACAATAACTCATAAATGTACACCTTTATCTTTTCCATTTGATAAAATAATAAATGAAAAAAAAAAAAAATTAGCAATTTTTGATTTAGATGAAACATTAGTTCATTGTCAAATAAAAAATATTGAAGAATGTCAATTTAAAATTGAGATAAATTTACCTTCAAAAAAAAAAGGAAAAATAGGAATAAATGTAAGACCAAATTGGAAAACTGCAATAAATAAAATAAAAGATAAATATGTTATTGTTGTCTTTACAGCTAGTCATAAAAATTATGCTGAAGGTGTTTTAAATTTTTTAGATCCTAATAAATTTTATTTTCCTTATCGTTTATATAGAAATAATTGTACAATTATTAAATTAAATGGTAAAGATATTTATATTAAAGATTTAACTTTATTTCAAAATATTAATTTAAAAGATATTATTGTTATTGATAATTCTGTTATGTCTTTTTATTATCAATTAAATAATGGTGTTCCCATTTTACCTTATTATAATTCTTTAAGAGATAATGAATTAATTTGTCTTTCTTATTATTTATTTTCAATTTATGATTATAGAGATTTAAGAGATGCAAATAAAATCAATTTTAAATTAGAATTATTTAAGATTCAAGTTTTTAGACAATTAAAAAATGAATTTGAAGAAAATGAAAATGATGATGATGATACAAATAATTTAAGTCATAATAATAAAAATTATTCAGTTATTAATAATTATATTGAAGATAGTAAAAAAATTGTAAAAAAGAAAAAAGTTCAATTTAATTTTTCAAAAAAATTACAAGATTCTCTTTGTGATTTTAAAAAAAAAATATTTGATGGAAAAAATAATATTTCAATAGGGAGAGATGTTACAAATTAATATAAAGATATATATTTAGAAGTTTTGGAATATTTTATCAAAAGTTTAAATTAATTGTAATTAATTTATCATTTAAATATAAATTTAGAAAAATTGTTAATTGAAATTATTTAATTTTATATTGTCATTATCATTTTTATTTTTTATAGTATCATTTTGCTCTTCTTTCAATAATTCATTTTTTTCAGGTTTATTTCCAATAATTTTTTATTTAATTCTAGTTTTGATTTTTCTTATGTTTTTTGAATTTTTATTAATATCATTTTCTTTAATTATTATATCATCTACATATCCTTGTGTATGTATATCATTTATTTTATTTAACATTTCTAATATATGATTTATATATAAATTAAAAAATATTGAGGATAGGGATGAACCTTGAAGAAAGTCTCTTGTTGCATTTATTTTTGCATCATTAATTATTAGAACTAATCTTTGAGAAATTTTAATAAAAATTTCTCAGAAATTTTTTTTTGCTTTGTATTATCAAATTATTTTTTTAT
>JAJJLH010002935.1:0-11441 GCA_023806865.1 Isotricha sp. YL-2021a | reverse complement strand
AAAAAATTACTATAATAAATAATAATTATTAATTATTTTTTTAATATAAATATTTATAATTTTATTTAATAAAAGAGTTTATGTTATTTTTTTATTATATAACTCTAATTTATTGAATATTCTTTCAATACTTATACAATCATTTATTTTATTACAATAATAATTTAAAAATATAATTTCTTTATTTTTTTTCTGTAGAAAAAAAGGAAGAAAATATTGATAAAATTTTAAATAAATTCTTTCATTTTGTATTTTATTATCTTTATTATTATTATAAATATTTGTTTTATTAATTTGTTTTAAATACTCTTTGGTTTTATCTTGAGTAAAATTAAATTTATTATTTGAAGAAGAAGATTTATTGTCATTATTATTTTTTTTTTTTATAGAATTTTGAAATTTCAAATATTTCTTTGATTTAATATATATTTCTTTTTTATTAATATCAAATAACGAAGTATTTACAATATCAACTCCCAGTATTTTTCTAGTGAAAAAAGATAAAATAAAATTAACAATAATATATGATACTTTGATAACTCCTTGAATATTTGCAATTACTTCTGGTAATTTTAAATAAATTCTTTTTATAATATTAATTGAATCAAATGCTACAAAATTCACCTTTCCAAACAGAGGAATATTCATAAAATTTAAATCATATGGCATTGAAAATTCAATTGAAGAAGAATCTAAATAAAAAAAATTATATTTTTTAATATTATTAAATAATAAACCATCATCAGATTCAAATTCAACTCTTGAAAAATAATAATTATATTGCTTTATAATTGAAGTAGTGAATTGTAAGGTATCTAATTGAAAGGAATAATTAATAGGATTAGAATAATTATTATTATTTATATTTGGTTTGAAATATCCTAATAATAAATATGTATTCAATAATGTATTATTTAAATTATCAAATTTTGTACAAGTATTAATATCACTTGAATTTAAACATTTATAAAAATTAAATGATAAAGAAGAATATTCATTATTTCCAGTATTTCCAAAAATAACAATTTCTTTTGATGTATCTAAACAATAAAATAAATCTAATATTTTTTTTTTTTCAAAAGAAATAATTGAAGGATAATTTTTTAATAATTCGTAATAATTACATTTAGTTATTTTAATTTCTTCTTCTAATATTTCTGAAAAATTACTTTGTAAATATTTTACTTTTACTATATAATCAATATTCATGCTTAATTTCGAATTTAAACTGAATAATGCAAAAAAAAATGGAATATTAGTTAAATTTACTTTTGCTTTCTGAGAATATAAATTATTTGAAATTAATGAGTAATTTTGTTTAGAGGAAATAATTTTTAATTGTAAAATTGATATAGAAGAAAAAAATATTATTGAAATAATTCCTATAATAAATCCTAATGTAGTTGTATATTTTTTTTCTTTTTTAAAAAGTAATGGAAATTCTTGTGAATAAATATCAAATATATTATAAATATTTTTTTTCATTGAGTTTTTATATATTTTATGTTCATTTAATTTTTGGATAATATTCATTTTATTAATCAGAATATTAAATTTTTTAATATTAATATCTAATTATTTATTTTAATTAAATATTAATAGTAATATAATATAAAATTTATTCAATAAAATCTAACAATATAATAATAATAAAAATTATTATTAAAAAATCCCTAATATATTTTATTTCCGTCAAATCTTCCAAATTTTCTTTTCTTAAAAACTAAATTAATCCCTCAAAAAAAAATAAACACAAAAACCTCAATATAAAAAACATAAAAAAACCTTTTTACCTTTTAAAAAAAATCCAATAAAAATAATAAAAAAAAGTATAATATATAAACAAAAATAAACCAAAAAAAAAAAAAAAAATTCATATATAATCAAAATAAATAAAAAAAATAAAAAAAAACCAAAATGGGAGCTCAAATGGGACCAGCCTTAAACTCAAGTTCACAAAACGCAAATAGTACATTTGCAAAAATAACATATGATGGTTTATTTAATGAAAATTATTTTCAAATAAAATCAAAAGAAACAAAATTACCTTTAAATTTAGAAATATTAAATTCAAGAACAAGAAATCCATTTAATAACAGAAAAGAATATTTTATAGGATTAATATTTAAATCAAAATATGATGGAGAAAAAATAAATGAACCAATTGATTTATCAATTGCTTTAGATATATCAGGTTCAATGCAATGTCCAATTAATATGAATTCAAATGGTATTTCTAGAATAGAATTAGCAAAAAATGCTTTAACGAAAATGATATTAAATTTAAATAAAGAAGATAATTTTGCTTTATTAACTTTTAATGAAGAAATTGAAAAAATTTTTAATTTATCACCAAAAAATGAATTAATTAATTCTTTAAATTTAATTAAAGAAATTGAAGCAGGAGGAGGAACTGATTTAGTTTTAGCTTTAGAAGGAGCAATTGATAATTTAAAAAAATCAAAAAAACAAAATAAAAGAATTATTTTAATTACTGATATGGCATATGAAAAAAATGATAAATTATTTGATTTATATAAAAAATGTACTAATGAATTAAATATTCCAATTACAATTATTGCAATTAGTTCTGATAGTAATTCTGAATTAGCAAATGCTTTATCAATTGAGAAAGGATGTAATTATTTTACTGCTCAAAAAGATTCTGATTTAGAAAATTTTTTAGTTAAAAATTTTAGTTTTCTTTGTTATCCTATTGCTTATAATTTATCTCTTGAATTTAATAGTAATGATATGATTATTGATAAATGTTTTGGTAGTGGTTATGATATTTTGTTAAATGAAATTAATGAAAATAAAATGAAAAATAATGGGAATAATGTTTGTTTTTGTAAAATTAATTCTTGTTTTCCATCTGAATTAAATATTGAAAATGGGAATTTATATCAAAAAGGTGGGTTAATTTTATTAAAAGTTAAACCAAAAAATAATTCTATTAATGAAAGTAAATTAAATATTAATTTAATTTATACTGATAGAAATAATGAAAAGTATAATCAAAATTATGAACATATTTTTAAAAGTGATGATTATAAAGTTGATGAGTTTAGTAATCAATCAATTGAAAATGGGATTTCTTTATATTATTTTGGTTTTATTATGAATAAATTTTTACCTCAAAATAAAAATAAAGAAGAAAATAAAGAATATTGTACTATTCATAACAGAGAAAATATTGAAAAATTTTTAGAGACACATTATAAAAAATTATTTTCATCTGCTCCAGATTTAAAAAAAGAATATTTAAGACAATTGGATGAAGTTAAAGATAAAGTTGTTTTAAAAAGAATATATTATCCTAATTTTTATTATTATTATGTTCCTTATACTTATGTTGTTGATAATTATACAATTAAAACCATTGTTCTTGAAGAAAAAAGAGATAAAAAAGAAGAATAATATTTTAAAAAAAAAGACTATTATATATTATAAAGTTAAAAAAAAAATTATTTTTAATTTTAAAAAAAAAATTTTTATTTTAAAAAAAAATAAAAATGGAAAAAAATGAATTAGAAATATTAACTTCAAAAGAAACAAGAGTTAAAGTAAGTTCAAATATAAAAGGTTCAACAGAATATAAAAAAGAAAATATGTTTGATGAAAATCCTCAAACTTCATGGTATAGTGATCAAGGGAAATTTCAATATATTTTTATTTTTTTTAATGAAAAAGTACAAATAAATCAAATTGAAATTACTTTTGATGGTGGATTTAGCCCAAAAGAAATTGAAGTTGGAATTTCTGAAAATGATGAATTCAATAATAAAAAACCTCAATTGGAAAAAATTAAAAATTTTAATATTGAAGATTCTAATAAATGTCAAATTTTAAAATTTGATAATGAAATTAAAAATGTTATGTCAATTAGACTTTTAATGAAAAAGTTTAATGATTTATATGGGAGAGTTATTGTTTATGAGTTAAAAATTTTAGGAAAAAAATAAACCAAAAAACATTTTAATAAAATGATTGTAATAAAAAAAAAAAGAAAAATATCCTTTTTATTATATTATTAAATAATAAGTAATTAATAAAATAAATTTTCCAATAATTTATTGTTTTATGGAATTTTTAAAATACATAAAATTAAGGAATGATTAGTGAATTAGTATTTTAAAGTAAAAAATTGATACATTTTTTAAATTTAATTAATTATAAATTTATATTATATTAATTAAATTATATTATATTTTAAAAAATTATAAATTTAAAATAAAAAAATTATAAGTAATGTATTATTATAAGTAAAAAGAAAATATATTTTTTAAAATATTAAAAATAAAATATGATAGAATCAATTAAAAAAATGATTATGATAGAGTATAATAAATAATTTCAATATAAAAAGATTTTTAATTTTTTTATGGGAAATACATAAATAATTATTAGGAATACCTGATGAATAATTTTTTTCATATAAATGAAAAAAAAAATTTTTAAATTTATAAATTAATAATATAAAACAATTCATTATAAATCCTTTTCTATTAATTACTATTATAAACAAATAATGATATAATATAATTTTTACTATTTTTAAATAATATATAAATTCATTTATTTTTTATCTTTTATTAAATTTCTCCAAACTTTTTTGTATATTTTTCTTAAACTCTTCTTCACTTAATTTTACTTTAGTATGATCAATATTATTAATAAACTCAGCAGCAAATTCCAATTGAGTTAAAAGAAACCCATAAATTCCTTTTATTTTAACAGGTCTAATAAAGCATTTAATAAAATTAATATTAGAAAAAAATCTTTCAGGTTTCGATTTAATAATAATATATTGAAAAATCGGAGCTAAGTCATCAGCGCCTGCATCATCATTTTTCCCTGTTGAAAATTTAATTGTATTATTAATTGTATTATAAATTTCAGAAATACAATTTAATTTTTCATAACAAGTTCTTTTTTCATTCATTTCTTTTAATAAAATTTGAGCTGATTTTAATTCATTTACAAATATTTTTTTTATATCTAAATTTTCTGGAGTAATCCAACTTAATTTTATTGTTTGATTATAAAATTCATTATCTTCTTTTAAAGGTTTTTTTGGGAAAACATATGAATAAATATTTTTTTGAATATGATTTTCAATACTTTCTAAAATATAAACATATTCATTTTCTTTTTCTTTATCGAATTTTTTATCTTTTTCTAAATATTTTTGTATTACATTTAATAATTCTTGAAAAGTTTCTGCGATTTTATTATTTTGATTCCCTTTTATTATATCTTCTAATACAATATCTTTTGGTAATTTATATTTTTTTTCATTATTTATCCATGGGTTATCACTAAATTGTTTTATGAAATCTTTTATATTTCTAATTGCATATTCATTTTTTTTTGTGTCACCTTGAACCATTCGATTTAAATATGAAAATTGTTTTAATTCATTATGAATTATAATTGTTGGAAGATTGATTTTTTCATTTTTTTGATTTTTAATTTTATCAAAAATTTGACTTTTTGATTTAGCAATTTTACAGTCATCTACTTGAATAATTAGTTCAAATTTACTTTTTTTAATAAATGATTCAATATTCATAAATTTTTCTATTACTTTCATTCTACTTAAATCAATTTTAGATTTTTCAATAATTTTCTCAGCACATCTTTTATTTAAACCATTTCTAGTATTTAATTCAGAACTATAATTTTTTAAATTTTTTAATATAGAATCTTCTTTTGAATATAAATTTTGATATAACTTTTCATAATCATTTTCTTTTAAATTTTGTTCTAACATTTTTTTATTATTTGAAATATATTGACTATACCATTTTAAAGGAATTTCATTTTTTTTTCCATCTGGTGACTCTCCATAATCTTCTAAAGTATATTTTAAAGCAGAAAAAAATTTTCCTGTCGTTGTCGCATTATTTAAATAAGGATAATCTTTTTCATTTAATAAATTTAATCCTGATAAAACAGTTTTAATACAAAAAATTATTCTTTTTAATATAAATATACTATCTTGATCATTTTCTAATTTAGAATAATTTATATTTTCATTATCTTTTAATATATTATTTTCTATTTCATTTATATTATATATGATAATAAATTTTTTTTCTTTTGGATTTTTTCTATTTTCTAAATCTAATTTTGCTTCTTCATTAGAAATTTTATCAATAGTTTTAGCAAAAAAATTATATTTTTCTAAATAATTAAAATCTTCTTTATTTTCTTTTATAACATCTAAAATAAATAAAATATCATCTAAACTAAAACACATACATTGAATATTAATTAATTCATCTGGATTTTGAGAAAAATAATCATAAGAAAGTGAAATTGGATTTTGTTGTGTTGCATTTGATTTATTATTAAATAAATTTTCATAATTTGCTTGTCTCATATGAGTTTTTTTTATAATAGAAATATTTGGAATTTTCATATGTTCTTCAATTAATTGATCTAAAATTTTTGGTAATTGAATATCAATTAATCTTTCATAAAATTCATTTATTATTGGAATTACTTCAATAATATAATGATTAAAAATTGTACTTTCAGTATCTAAATTTGATTCAAAAAACATTCCTCTATTTATTTTTGTTAATACTTTTGCTATTGTAATTAAACAATTTCTTGTTGCTTGAGATAAAATTGTAGATGTTATTATTGCATTATGATCACTATTAATTAATATTGGTAAAATACATTTTGAAAATATAAATTCTCCAATAAAACCATTTCTTTCATATGTACTTATTTTAGGAAATTTTCTTTGAATTAACATATTTATTATTTTACAAATACATTTTAATGGATATGGAATTGCAGAAATTTTATCTATTAAAGTTTGAATTATTTGATCAATATATTTTTGAATTCTTAAAAAGTTTTTTTTATATATTTCTAATATTTCATTTTTATCATTTAATTCACTTATACTATTATAAAATTTTAAATTTGTATAAATATTTGGATCTTTATTTATTCTTTCAAGTT
This sequence comes from Isotricha sp. YL-2021a, assembly GCA_023806865.1. Classification (NCBI taxonomy): domain Eukaryota; phylum Ciliophora; class Litostomatea; order Vestibuliferida; family Isotrichidae; genus Isotricha; species Isotricha sp. YL-2021a. The sequence goes on along the minus strand of JAJJLH010002935.1, from coordinate 4,457 downwards.
GTCTTAAGAAAAATTGTTTTAAATCTTTATTAGTTTCTCTACTAATTCTTTCATTTAAATTATTTTGATTAATATCATAATTATAATCATCATTTGTATTTGTATCAGTACTCATTTTTCTACTTGAACTTTCGCTAATAGAATTACTAATATTATCATTAATTAAATCATTATATTCATTTTTATTATTATTTATATCATCATCATCACTATCTAATTCTAATTCATCTCTTCTTTTATTAACATCAATTCTACATTTTGGCATTCTACATTTTAAATTTATTTCATTTAAATCATTTAATTGATATGAAGTAATATTTGTTTGTTTATTTTTTTTATTTACTTTTTTTTTATTTTTCTCAATTGTATTTTTAATATTAGTAAGATTTAAATCTAAACAAGTTTCTCCTAAATTTTCAATACTTAAAATTAAAGATCCTAAAGTATTAGAAAGATAAGTTTTTAATTCTTGTTTTTTAGTATAACTTTTAAGAAATTTTCCCAAAATTGAATAATTATCATCTAAAAAAGAAGCAATAGTCGCAGAATTCATTTCATTAATTTCTTTTTCTAATAATAAATAAATTAAAATTAATAATTCTTCTTGTTCTGGATTTGGAATTAAAATATTATCATAAAATTGATGACAAAATAAATCAATTATTGAAGAAGAATTTTTATTATTTATTAATTCTTCATTATCACCAATTATTGATATTAATTTTACTACATAATCATAATTACTTCTAAATAAATTAAATAATTTTTTTATTGGGTCATATGCATCTTGTAATATTTCTTCTGGATTATCATAAAGAATAAATTCTTTTTCTTTTTCTTTTTCTGAATCTAAATTATTATTTATTGAATTTATATTTTCTGAAATTTGTCTTAATTGTAATTTTGATTCAAAGAATTTTTTGTAATTTTCTTTTAATTGTTTTTGATTTTCTTCTTTTTGATTTTTTATTATTTCTCTTAATGTTATTTCTTCTTTTATTATTTTTTGAAGTTGTAACCATTTACTTACTATATTATTTGATTTTATTTTTTCTTTTTTTTCTTCTTCTTTTCTTATTGTTGAATTTATTGTATTTTCTGATAATCTATTTTCTATTGATATTATTCTTGTTTTTACTAAATTTTCATTTTCCATTTTTAAGATTTTTTATATTTAATTTTAAATTAAATATTTTTTTATTTTATTTTATTGAAATAATTATAATATTTAACATAATAATTAAACAAAGATCAAAAATTAATCCATATACTATTTGGAATATTTCAAAACCTTTATCAACATATCCAAAATTATTTAAAGCAATATTTGTATATTTATCAACATTATTAAGAAATTTATTATTATTATTTTGATTATTATTTTCAATATTTTTATTTATTGAAATTATTTTTCTTCTTTTTTGATTTATAATTATTTGATATCCATAACAAGTAAATTCAATTATTAAAAAGGTTGTTATAAAACTTTTTGCATCAGAAATTAATTTTATATTTGCACAATGACATAATGATATTATTATTAATAATAATTTTTTGAAATTATTAATTAACTGAATATTACTTTGATATACATTTAATTTTTGATATTTTTTTTCATAATCTATTTCTTTATATTTATCTTTTTTTATATTTGGTTCTTGTTGAAATTGATTAAAGATATTATTTTGATTTGCAAAATATTGGTTTTGATTAGGATTATTTTGATATAAATTAGGAGGATATTGTGGAATATTATTTTGAGGATAATTTAATATTCCTTGAGGATAGTTTGATATATTTTTTTTAATTTGATGTTGATTTTTATTTGACATTTTTTCAAAGAATTTTTTTTTCCTTTGTTCTTTAATATAATTTGGTTCAGACATTAAATTTTTTAAATTTGATTAATAAAAAAATATTAAGATAAAATTTAAAATTATTTAATTTTTTTAACTAAAAAAATATATATACAAAAGTCTAAAAACTAAATTAATAAAAAAACTATTTTAAAAACTTAATAAAAATTTTTTTCTTTTATTTATCAATCACTATTTAAACAAATATAATATCATATTAATAATTTTATGTTTCTAAAAAAAAATATTATTTTTTCTTCTTTTTTTCAAAATCTCCAAAATTAGCAATTTTATCATATAAAATTTCACTATCATCATACCCATCAACATGAAAAGGAGAAATAAATTTCCCATCAACATACCTATCATCACTATATTTAATACCAAAAACTTCATCAATAGTTAATCTAAAGGCATCATCAATCATTCTAGGAACTAATTGACTAATTAAAGGAGAAGAAATTTCTAATCCAGGATTAGTATTTACTTCAATTAAATATGGATTTATATCTTTATCAAACATAAAATCATATCCAAATATTTCATAACAACCTCTTCTATTTAAATCATTAATTTTATCAATTACTGCTTCTAATGACATTTTTATTATTTCTATTAATTTTGGATAAATATCTTTTTTTGTATTTATTTTTATTTTATAATCATTTAATAAACTTTCTTCAAATTCTGAAAATGAAATTTCATTTCCAAATTCAAATTTTGAAAAATTTTCACTATATTTTTGTACACTATAATTTGTTAAATGAACATAGGAATTTTTACTTTCTGAATCATATTTATATGAAGTTGCTTTTAAATGACCTTCTTTAAAAATATAAGCTTCCATTTTATGAGTTAATAAAACCCAAATTCTCATATCGAATTTTCTTTCTTTATATAATAATGGATTTTCTATATATTTTTGTAATATTAATTTACTACTTTGATATTTTCCTTTTATTTTTAAATTATTTAATAATTTATAATAATCTATTTGATGATATAATGCAGGGTTAATTTCTCTTTTTTTTAATTTTGGTAATGAAAATATTATTTTATTACTATTATCTTTCAATTCATTTTCTTTATTATTTTCTGCATCTTTTACAAATTGAAAAACTCCATTATAAAAATTTTTAATAAATATTTCACATGATTCAATAGAATCAATTATTTTTATACATCTTCCTCTATTTAAATTTAAAGCTTTTAATAACCATAAATTTCTTCCAATATAATGATTTTTTGGAATATAAATTGGAGTTTTTAAACCAATTTTACATTCTTGTTTATTATTAATATAAAAATAATCTCTATATTTGTGTTTTATATTTTTAAAATTACTTGTTTCATTTAAAAATTCATTAATATGATTAAAAATATGTGTAAAATTATTAAATTGATTTAAAAATTTATTATTTTGATATTCCATTATAATAGTAAGAGGAATAAAAGAAAATAAATCAATATTTTTATTTTCTGTATATTCCATTAAATTAATAAACATTTTTAATTTATTTGAAATTTGACCATGATGTTCAAAATGATTTGCCATAGTATTATTTTTATTTTCTGGTTCATTAGATAATAAATTATAATTTATTAAATTTGATGTAGGACACCACATAAAATTTAAATCTAATAAAGTAATTGAATTATCAGTTTTTCTATAATCCATCCAATTAATTCTATATTCAAAACATTTTTTTATTAATTGCATATTATTTCCTTTATCTATTCTATAATAAAATAATTTATTTTCTTCTTCTTTAATTTCAATTTGTGGAATAATTATTTTTTTTTCTTCAGTCAAACTTTTATTACTTTCATTATTATTTTTATCTGATATATATAATATAAATTTTTTCTTTATTTTATTATATCTTTCCATTGGAGTTTTATGATTTATTTTTGATAGAGAAATTTTTCTATTAATTTCTAATTTAGAAGCAATTTGTCTTATATAATCTAAATTTCTATTATGAAATTTATTTAAATTATTATATTTTATATTAGGAGAATTTGAAACATTTTCTGGAATTGTTTGTTGTTCTATTGAATATTGATTTTTTAAATTTGTTTTTGTTAAACTATTTGAGACAGTATTATTTAAAAGTCCTTGACGGCTTGATGGTTTAATATATGGTAATTTTGTAACTGAAGATATTGTTAATTTTGTTATTGAATTTTGTTCTATTTTTTTTAAACTTAAGGAATGAGTTAATATTTCTTCTTTTTGAGAATCTCTTTCACTCATTTCCTTTTTACTATCCATTTTAATTTATTGTTTTTTAGATATTTTAAAAGAAAATTGAAATTAAAATAAAATATGAAATTTGCTTTTTTATTATATTTGTATAACATTTATATTATAAAAAATATATTATAAAAAAATAATTCATTATTATAATATGTATTGTAGATATTAAATATTATATTCTTAGGAAATTTGTTTATCATTTAATTAATTTATTTTAGTTTTCAAAATTTAATTTGTAAATTAAAATAATCTATAAAATGAATTTGTAATTAGTGAAAAAATGTTTTGAATATAGAATTAATTGGATGGATTATAGAAAAACTGATAATTCAATTACTTTA
>JAJJLH010002934.1:0-11479 GCA_023806865.1 Isotricha sp. YL-2021a | reverse complement strand
TTTTTTAATTAATTTATTTTACGGAATAAGCATTTATTATAAAATTATCTTATTCTCTATTTTCATAAATAAAAATCATACTTACTAATCATTTATTAGAAAAATATGTTAAAATTGGATATAAATTTTTTAATATTCTTTTATCCATGTATTAATATCTGATAATTTTATATTATTTTAAATAAAAGATTTTCACAAATAATCATTAAACATTCAATATAATAACTTTTAAAATCATTTTCCTTATCAAATTTATATATTCCATTATTATTATATTTATTTTTAACTTTAGTAATAATAGTATTAATCTCATTTTTCATTTTAGTTAAATTTTTAATATTTTCTTCAATATTATTAATTAAATCTTCACTTAATATTTTTTCAATATTATTCATACCAATTTGATAAAAAGGAACAATATTACTTGAATGAGAAGAATGTTGAGAATAACAAAACTCCAAAGATTTACTTTACACTTTTTACAATATCCTCCAAATATTGTATTATGTATTTTACATATTGTATTAAATTCTGTGAATTTAATTTCATTTTTATATCTTTTAAAATTAAAAAAAAAGGATAATTAAAATACATTTCCCAATTAATTTTATAAAAAGGTTCAATACATAACAGTTTATCTAATAACTCATTTAATTTATCATCATTTGATTTTTTAATTTTTTTCGGGATTCCAAATTTTACAATTTCACAGCAAGAATTACAAGATTATTAAGATATAAAAAAATCTTAATTAAAAATATTAAAAAACCTTTAGAATTAATTTTAAGTTTTTATAGACTAAAAAGAATATTTGAATTTAATCAATAAACACAAAATATTGGAATTGATGTTTTTGAGCTTAGTTATTTATTAGAAAAAAAAAATGAAATATAAAATGGAATTGAACATATTTATGAAGAAAAAAAGAATTTTCTAATTTAAGGAAATATTACATTAAAATTGATGAAGAACAATAAGTATATATTTTAATATTTTACAAAAGGTAAATGATAAAATGAGTTATGTTTCTTATTTATCTAAATTAGACTGTAATAAATTAGTTATTAGAATTAAATATTAACTTTATTTTCAAAATCTTATTTTGTAAATTTGAAAAAAAAGAATCAGAATATAATTGATAGTCTGAAAAGACATGAAAGGACATATGAAGTTAATTTGATGTATAAATTTTATAATTTATAATTGTTTTATTATTTTATGAATATTAATCAAATTAAAATTTAAAAAAAAGGAAAAAACATAATTTTATTTATTTAAATATGAATGATATATTTTCATCTACTTATCTTCCTTTAGAAAAATTCACTTTTTTTATATTAAATTAAAAATATTACAAAACTATAAACTAAGTAATTATATATAAATATACTTTTTATATATTATTTTTTTTCAAATATGTTTTATTAGTTTTTAATTTTTGTCAAGATTTTTTTGATTTAAATTGATTTATTAAAAATTAAATTAATTAAAAATGAATTTCCAAAGAGAAAGAAGTAGAGAAAAAGAAATTGCTAATAGCAATAATGATGATTTCAAAAAGAATATAATAAATAAAAATATGAAAACTATTACTAGTCCAAATAATAAGAAAAGATTAAATAAATCAATGGACAATATAAATTTACAAAATGATTCTTCAAATAATAATAATAATAATTCAAAAATTCAGTCAAACAGTTCATCTGGATCAGATTCTTTTGGTTTTCAGAAAAGCTCAAATGAAAAAACAGTAACAATAAAAATAGAAAAAGTGAGTGATTTTTCAGATTTCACTAAAAAATTAAGTTTAATAGAATCTCCATGTATATTAGATAAAATTGATTTTTTTAACTATAATGTAAATGAAGAAAAAATATTTAATTTACCTAAAAATTTATTTGAACATATTTCATCAAAGAATATTATTCATCTAAATAATGATTCATATAATAGAATAATTTACAATAATTCAAAAAAAAATAATAAAATAATATTTTCATCATTATTATTTGGAGAAAATAAAGATAAAGAAAATGATAAAAAAATATTTATACAAATTCATAATTATTTAACTGGATTTCATTTAGAAAGTAAAATATCAGATTTTTGTTTTAATAAAGAATTATACTTTGAAAATTCTTTTAATAACATTTATTATAAAATAGATAGAAATTACTCAGAAAGTTTTCGTGCACATCATTATCATAGAGAATTTGGAAAGATTATGCATCATTTTGGAGTAAGTGGATGTGGTAAGTCTATAAGCTCAAGGGCTATTATATTTAATTATATGCATTTTCAGTTAATTTCTGGTCGTGATGTTTTTATTCCTTCTATTTTCTTCGATTTAAAATTATTAAACAAATATTTTATGGATAAAGATAAAGTTTTTTATATTATTAAATATGAGTTAATGGGTCTTTTTAAAGATTTTTATTTATGGGAAAATTTCATATATTTAATTAAAGATAAAATAAATTTTACTTCAATATTTGATTTTATTTTTTCTGTTTTATTTATGTTTTTCAAAGAATTTACTCAAACTAAAATTCTTGTTGTAATTGATCATTATTCTATTTTATATGATGAAAATAATAATATTTTTAAATTAAAACAAAAATGTGTTCAAGATAAAAATTTTGATATGTATATAATTTATGATATAAAAACAATTAAGGATCAAGAATTTTTTTTAGAACATTTCAAAAAGGATATATATTTGTGTTCATTACCAAAAGATCAAAAAATGTTAGATATTACAAATATTGAATCAACTTGCTATCATGAATATGAATTAAAAAATTTTTTAGAAATGAAAAAATATTTAAATAAAGAAGATATACCAAATAATTATGAACAATATTTTTCTCAAAATCCTAGTTTTTACTTTAAATATAAGTCAAAAAATTATGTAAATTTTATTGATTATGTTAAAATTGAAAAAGAAAATATTAAGGAGAATATAAGAAATTTTTATAAAAATAGTAATTTAAATTATTTTTTTATTATTTCAAAAATAGTTACATTTATAAATAATCCAGTAGAATTAGATTTCAATTATGATTTTTTTAGATTAATTCCTGGTTCATATTTCATTTTTAATAAAATAAATAATAAATTTAATTTTAAACCATCTTTTCCATTGATAATAGTATGTCTGAATGAAATATTTAATTCTCAAAATAATAATTTTTTTATTGATATTAAAAGTAAAGAATTTATGGAATTAGATGGAATAACAATGGGAATTATTTTTGATAAATTTATGAATAATTGGTTTAAAAATAAGAGTAAAACTAAATTATTTGAATTCTCTAAAAATGATATTGAAACTATTGATTTAAAATATATAATTAAAAAAAGTAATAAGAATATAACAATAATGGAAATGTTTCATAATGATTTTGTAAAAAATGAAATTGAAATTGATAAAGAATTAAAAGAAAAGAAAGAATATTATATTAAAAATAATATTCAAAAAAAAAGATGTATAATAGTATTTCAGAATTTTTATGGAAAATCTATTGATATTCTTTTTATTATAAGAAGAAATGAAAATGAAGAAAATTTTACTATCAATAGTTTACAAATAAAATGTAGTAATGAATATAAAATTGATGATGAAATATATAGAAAAAGTCAATTTGAAATGACTTATATAAAAAATAAATTTCAAAACTTATTAAACATAAAAATAAAAGATGCTTATTTGACTTATCTTTCGATAAAAGAAAATCCAAAACTTTCAGCTTTAAAAAATAAATCAAAATTTTTTTATTATAGTATTGAAAAAGATAAATTAGTTGATAATAAAGATAATGAAATTTTTTCATTTCCTTTTTATGATGAATGTAAAATATATTTAATTGGGGAAGAGGATATTATTCTATTTATTAAAAGATATATTGAATTTTTATATAGCAATATTAAAGTTCAATTTAATATTTCAAATGAAAAAACTATAATATATAATAATCATCAACAAATTGAAAATTCAATTATTATAAATATATCGTTAAAAAACATTATAATTAAATTTAATTTTTTAGGAAAAAAATATACTATTGAAAAAGAAAATGAATTTAAACTAGATGAAAAAATATCATATTATGAAATTATTATAAATAAATAAATAAATATTAACTTCCATTCCTCAATTGGAATTATAAATGATAATATTTTAAATAGATCTTAATTTATTTTAAACAATTAAAATAAAAACAAAAAATTTAAATAAATTAATAAATTGAATAATAATTAGATATTTATTATTTATGTCAAATAAATTATTTAATCTATTATTTATTTTTTTATGTTTTAAATCACAAGGAGATCAGTATTTTGAAGAGTCTCTTAACATTTATTATTATTTCTTTCTTTTGGAAACTTCTAAAATTTCATTAAAACTCTTTAAATTATCTTCTCTCTTTTTATTTTTCCTATATCACTTTCTTTAATTTGTTCTTTAATAAATTCATCTAATACTTTTTCAAAATTTATATAACCTTCATCATTTTTTAATTGCATTTATTTCTTCAAAGAATATTTTTTATCTTTCTTCATAAGATACTTTTTTTTCTTTTTTCTTCTTTTTCCATTTTTTTTACTTTTAATAATATCATCTTCTTCATCACTATTTTCATTATATAATTTATTTAAATCAACATTTAAGATTATTTTTAAACCATTTTTTTCAAAGATTTAAAGTTTTAGGTTGTTTTTTTTTAAAAAAAGGTATTTATGTTCACTTTCATTACTTTTTTCAATTTTTATTTTATTCAGTTTTAACAGACTAAAAATATCTTCTTTAATATCATAATATGCACTTCCTTTATTATTAAATAAATATATATTATCAAATATATTTTCTTAAATCTTCTTCTCCCATTCCCATTCCTATTTTTATTAATTATTTATTCACGTTTAATTTCTCTTCTTCTTTTCTATTCTCTAAATTCTTACTTTCATCTAAATAGACTCTCTTTTTGTTTTTTATTTGAAATATATGGATTAAATGAAATCTGTGAACTTGATGATTTTTGTTTTTTTATTTTTTGAGTATTCTTCTATTTTTTTCTTTTTCACTTTTTTCTGAAATATCTAATTTTTTAATACTTCACTTGCCTTTGTTAAAGGAGTTTCATTTTTTGATAATGATGTTTCATTTTTAATTTTATTACTTGAACCAAAATCAGATAATTTAATTTGAATTTTATTTATTTTTTCTAATGATATTAAAATATTTGAAAGTTTTAAATCTTTATGAATTTTATTTTTCTCTTTCATTATTTTTAATATTTTATTTAATTGAAATAAAATTTCTTTTATTTCATCAATTGATAAAGGTTCATTTCTTATTTTCAGATATTCTTCTAAATTAAATATACATAATTCCATTATTATATAAAAAAAATATTTTGTTTCAAATGTTTCAATTAAATTAATTGAATTTTCTGATTTTTATTTTTCCATCATTTCTACTTCTGATAAGTATTCTGATGAGTTATATTTTGATTTTATTATTTCTTTTATTGCAACATATTTCCCAGTTGATTTATTTTTTGCTTTATATACATTACCAAAAGTCCCTGAACCTAATTTTCCTAATTCTTCATATTTTTCCCATATTTCTTTTGAATCCATTTAATTATTTTTTATTTTTTTTTAGAAATTATAATATTAAAAAATTTAATTTATTGTATTAAAATATATTATTATTATATTTATTATAATTTTTATTATTTAGTTTTATAATTTTAGTGACAATTTTGCAAATTCTTTATATGAATTATTATTATTATTATTTATTTTTAATTTTATTTTATAATATAAATAAACATTCTTTTAATAGTAAAAAAAATAAAGAAATTAAGAAATTATTAATTTTTATGTAAAAAAAAATAAATGAAGTAATTATTCTAATTTAGTTTTGTTTTAATAAATTATTTTTTTATAAAAATGAATTTTGAAACATTCTTTACTCTTTTATTAATTATAATTGTTGGAATTTTAATTATCAAAAATAGTATTCAAGAGAAATTTAACAAAAAAGTAAATAAAAATGAAACTCAACAATCAAAAGAAATTAAAAAAGAAGAAGAAAAAAAAATAATAACCCAAGAACTAAAAAAAGAAGAAAAAAAACCAATTATTCAAGAAATAAAAAGAGAAGAAATAAAAATAGAAGAACCAAATATAGAAGAACCAAAAAAAGAAGAAATAAAAATAGAAGAACCAAAAAAAGAAGAAATAAAAATAGAAGAACCAAATATAGAAGAACCAAAAAAAGAAGAAATAAAAATAGAAGAACCAAAAAAAGAAGAACAAAACTCGATTCCCGCAATTAATAAAATAGAAATTGAAAATATAAAAAAAGAAGAAGAAGAAGATTTAAAAGATAAAAATAAAATATTAAAAAACAATCAAAATAAAATAAAAAATGAAGAAAAAGAATTAAATGAAATAAATGAAAAAGAAGAAGAAGAAGAAAATGAAGACTATGATCCATTAAAAGAAACAGAAGATCAATTATCAAATAAAAAAAAGAAAATAAATAAATTAGAACAATCAATAAATATTGAAAAAAATACAAATTTATTAACACAAAGTCAAATGCCAAAAGAGAATAAATTATTAACATTAGAAGATAAAATTAAAATGTTTGAATATGGAAAAAAAGAAGAAAAAAAAGAAGAAAAAAAAATAGAAAATATTAAAAAAAAAGAAGAAGAAATTGATTTAATACAAGAACAAATTGAAAATGATAAAAAAGAACTTGAAAAGAAAAAAAGATTAAATGCAAGATTAGAAAGAGCTAGAAATAGATTTAAAAGTAATACTCAAAATAATACTTTATATAAAAGTGTTCAAGTTGTGACAAAGGCATCTCAATTAGAAAAAGTATTAAATAAAAATAATTTTAATGATAATAATGAAGATGATATTAAAAAAATGAATACACTTTTAAATAAAAATGTTAATACAAATATTAGTAATATTGTTAAAAATAATGTTAGTATTGAAAATTTAATGGAAAGTAAACCTACTATTAAAAGACATAAAAAGAAAATGACTAATTTTACTATTAAGGAAGATGAATAAAATTATAAAATGATTAATTTATTTTTTTTAGTGTTTTTTCTTTTTTTTTATTTAAAAAATAAGTAAAAAAATAGTGTTAATTCATAATATTTTGATAATAATTTTTTTAATTTTTTTTTAAAAATGTTTCAGTCAAATTTATATAACAAAATTCATATTCCTAATTATCAAAGGAAAAAAAGTAAATCTCCTCATTATAATAAACAAATATTTCAAAAATATTTTCAAATAGAACCATCAATTAATTCTGTAAATATAAATAATTATATTCATGATGAAAATTTAAATGTATTAAATGACCAAATAAAATTTGAAAATCTTAAATTTAATTTTCAAATTTTATCTCAAAAAATTAATAGATTAAATAATATAATATCTAATACTGATTATATTAATTCAAAAAGAATATACTTAAATAAAAATTATTCAAATTACTTTAATAAATCATATAATTATAAAAATAATCCTCCATTTGAACAAAAAAATTGTTATTATAATTTAAATTACAATAATAATATTTATAATAATAACTTTAATAATAATCATCAATTCAAAAGTAATAATTATCAAATTACAAAAGAATCAGAAAATTTAAGTGAAATTGCAGATAATATTATTGAAACTTTTAATTTAGAAAAAAATAATAATTCAGAACAAGATTCAAATAGAGATAATAGTATTTTAATTAGTCAAGAAATATTAGTAAATGATCCTTGTTGGATTGATGAAAATTCAAATAAAAATATTAATAATAATAATAATTTTCAAGTTGGAAATTATAATAAAAATTTTAATAATAATCAAGAAAGTAATATCATTGAAATTCAAATTAAAAATAATAAGATTGAAGAAAAAGTTTATACTGAAAATGAAATGAATTATTTTAATTTAATGAAAAAACAATTAAAATATAAAATTTATAGAAATATGGAATATAGTTATTATGCAAAGAATGAAAATGATTGTAATAATAAAATTGAACAAAGAAATATAAACCAAATAGAAGATAATATAAAAAATAATAATAAAATAAATAATGAAAATATTAAAAAAAATAAAAATGAAAATTTAAATAATAAAGATAATAAAGAAATTGAAAAGTTAGATCAAAACAATAAAATTGAACAAGAGTCATTAAATAAAAATAAAAAAAAAGATAAAGAAGAGCAAAAAGAAGAAACTGAAATTAAAGAAAATAAAGGTAATGAAAATGTATTAAATCATTCAAATTCACTTAATACAGATGAAGAAGAAGATTTAATTTTATCATCAATAATTGCCAAAGCCAATTCTTCAGAAATAAACGAAAAACAAATAACATTAAATAAAAATCCAATAATACCTAAATTAATAATACCAAATAAAGATGAAAATAAATTAAATAAAAATGAAATTGATTCAAATAAAAAGAAAAAAAATGTAGCATTTAATGATTCTTCATGTGTTAAAATTTTATTTAGTGAAAATGATAAAGTAAATCATTTATATTCATATGATAATAATAATAATAATAAATTGCAATTTAATCAATCAAATATAAATAATTCAAATGAAAAACCAAAATCAATTATTCAAAGTGGAAGTAATTGTAATTATTTTAATTCAGGAAGTTCTTCAACTTTAATTACTCCTAGAGATAATAATAATAGTAATATTATTAATAATAATAGTAACAAAAGTTTACATATTCAAAATTTAAAACTTAAAAGAAATAAAATTAATGATGAAAGAAATGATAATAAATTAAAAAAAAATCAAATTATTAATAATATTAAAAATAATAAGAAAGATAAAGTAATTAATAAAAATATTATGGAAATAAATATTAAAAATAATAGTAAAGAAAAAAAAAATAAAATTGAAGGAATAATAAAAACTAAGGATATTTCTCAAAAATTAAAAAATGGAATAGTTAATACATCAAAAGATAAAAATAAAAATACTAATAGAAATAAAATAATCAATTCAAATCAAATTATAAATAAATCAAATTCAAAAGAAAAAAAATAAAAAAATTAAATTGTTCTATTTTAAGATATATTATCATTCGATAATTGTAAATTCATTAACATATATAAATATATTATTCAAAAAAAAAAAAAGAATACAAAAAAATTATTTTTGAAATTAAATAAAATAATAATTAATATTATAAATTAATTCCTTTAATGCAACTATAATCTAATAATTTTTCAAAAGAAAAACTTTGTAATAAAGCATTTCTATTATCAAAAACACTTAATTTAATTTTAGGTAAAAAAACTCCACCTAAAATATCACTTTTACAAATAAGAGAAAAAGTATTTATTGGTATTTCTTCAGTTAATTCAAGTTTTTTTTGAACAATATCAATAATTTCAATTTCTCTATCATTTGATTTTTGACAATCTCTTAAAGCTTCAGTTTCAATAATAACTAAAATATTTTGTTTAGTTTTTTTACTTAATGAAAAAATAATTTTAAAATTTTGATTTTCAATTATTTTATTTCTTGGTTCTTCAACAACATTTAATGATATTAAATTATTATAAAGATCAAATCCATTTGGAATGTCTTTATAAAAATTTTTTGGATTTAAATCAAATAAATAAGTCCAAGAAATATCTAAAAAAAATGTATTTTCATTTGAAAAAATATCAGAATTTTTAATTTTATAAATAACAATTAATTCATTATTAGGTTCTATAATATGATATTTTATTTTATCCTCATTTGCTATTTCAAAATTTTCTTCTGGTTTCAATTTAACATACATTTTAATATATTGAATAACTAAAGGATTAGTAGAAATATTTTTTATTGTTTGTTCAATAATACAATTTTTTAATTGATTAAAATATTTTTCTTTAGTTTGAAAAGGAATTAAACCATCAAAAGTAAATCTTCTAACAAAATTTAATTCAACTCTTCCATTTGTAATTTGATATTTATCAGTTTTATTAAATATTCTATAAAATTTATTATCATCTTTTGATATTATTTCATCATAATATTTACTTAAACATACTGCATATGTATCAATTAAATATTTGTAATTTGTTTCTACTTTAAATCTTATTTTTAAAGAATAACTTTCTAATGGTTTTAAATATATTGTTTTAGTTGGTATTTCACATTGAAAACGAATTCTTAATAATTTTTTTCTATCTACTTCAATTGCTATTACAATTTCTATATTTTTTAATTCTATTTCATAATAAACTGAAGTATTTATAAAAATTAATAAACCTTCAAAAATTTCAGTAAGGTAAACTTTACCAAATTTCTCATTTATTGAAAGTAAATTTCCAATATTTGGAATATCTATATTTGGGATTAAAAAATTGTTTAATTTTTTTTCTAAAGGAAAAGTGTTTATATCTTCTTTATTATTTATATCATTATAAATTCCATTTAAAGGGAAAGTTGTTGTATTTATTTTTGGAGGATTTATTCTTAAACATTTTAAATTTAGAAATTGAGGAAAATCTGTTTCTCTATTCATTTTTCAATTTTTAAATATTATTAAATATTTAGAATAAAAAATATTTATTATTTATAAATTTTTTTATTTATTTAATTATTTATAAATAATTTGATAAACATAATAATTAAAGAAAGAAATATAAATAAGTTATAATTTGATTATTTATAATTTCAAATAGTTTAATTATTTTTTATTTTTTTTCTTTTGATTTTTGAATAAGAAATTGACCTAAAAATTCAATTGGATTTGAAGGTTTTTGTTGGGAAATTATAAATAGTCCTTCAGTTAATTCTTTTTCAACTGTTTTCATAATATATTCTTTTGTTGGAAGTGATTTAATAGGATCATTATTTTCATTTTCCATATTCAAATTAAATTATAATTAAAATAAAATTCATTTTATATAAAATTAATATTTAAAGTATTATTTATAACAAGTTTTTTAATACATATTTTTTTTCAAAAAAAATTTTTTAATTAAATTTAAGGAATTAATATTCTGAATTAATATTCCTTGTTGGATTACATGTATAATAAGAAACTGTTTCTGAATTTAAATCATTTTGAGAATAAGAAACATTTACGTCTTTAAGTAAATTTTCTAACATTTCAATTTTAGATTTTAAACCAAATAATGGATTATCACCATTTTCATTAATTTGATTAAGTAAATTTTTAGGTAAAATATTTTTTTGATTTTTATTAACTTTATTTTCATTTGATATTTTATTTAAATTAAAATTTATATTTTTATACTCATATTATTTTGTTTAAAATTAATATTATTACTTTGTCTAATTTCAATATTACTACTGATTTTTTTATTTTGTTTTATACTATTATCATATTCATTAACAAAAATATTCATTTGAACTAATTTCTTATTTGATTTTATTTTTAATAGTTTTATTT
>JAJJLH010002933.1:0-11535 GCA_023806865.1 Isotricha sp. YL-2021a | reverse complement strand
ATTATCAAGTAAGTATATTATTGATAAAAAAATTAAGTGAATATTTTATAGAAATTATATATTAAATAAAAGATATTTTAGTATTAAGTCAATTATGTTAATATTTGGTTATATTCATTCATAAATCTAGATTATTATATGGATTATCTTTATTTATAGATCAATAAATCATGGATGATAGAATAGATAAAGGATTGATCACTAATATTAAAAAATTATTAAAATTATCAATAAGAACTAATGATAATAGATTAAAAATAGCATTAGGATTACCTTATTTAAATATTTATTTAATATGTAGATTATTAAATTAAAAGATAAGTATGAATATATTTTTAATGAAAAATTAACAATGTATGATAAAGTAATAAAAGATATATTAAATATTAATGATATACTATCAAGTGTTTATTATAAAAGATATATTACTCAAAAGTTAAAATATTTTGGAGAAAAAGAAGAATATATAATTAATGATCAATTTAGTAAGTAATGGATTAAAAAATAGAATATATTCATTGTATGTTGTTAGTAATTTTATTTTACTTAAATTTATATGTCATAGATGATGTTTAAAAGAAGATATATTAAGCTAGATAAAAAGATTGAAAAATTCAAATCTTTAGAAAAAATTGAATATTTTTGTTACCCCAATAAGTTGTTTAGAAAAAAAAGAAAAAGTTAATAAAGGAATAAAATTAATTAAAACTTTAATAAGAGTTATATACTTCAAATTTGAAGAATCTATCAATAAAAAGAGAAATAAACTATGAAGCTTGGGTTTCTTTTTTTTTAAATTTAATTATTAAGTATGAGCCATCTGGAAGGAGTTTAATTAACAAACTAATAAGGCAAAAATTTTTTTAAAATATTTATTTTAGTAATTTTGTTATGATTATGAACAAAAAAAAAGATGAATTATTATAATTCTGTTGTAAATCTAAAATGTTAAAAAAAACTCATGTTAAATGAATTTTTTTTATATTAGAAATAATTATCTTCTAGATTGAAAAAACAAAAATGAAATAAGTGATTTCAATTAATTATATAATATAATATTCTTATAGATATTAAATATAAAAAGGTTCTATAATTAAAAAGAATATTAAAATAAATAATATATAAAAATTATTAATATTAAAATATCATTTTTGTTAAAGGTTTTTGGATTAAAAATTGTTTAATAAAAACTATTTAATTATTATGAATAATAAATAATTTTATTTAAAATTTAGTAAATATTAAATGTTTAATAAAATATTCCAAACCAGATAATTAAAACATTAAAACAAGAATAAAAAAAAATAAATTCCAAAAAAAAAAATATTAAAAAAAACAATAAAATATCATTAAAAAACTTCATTAAAACTTAAAATTCAAAAAACACAACAACAACATCTTCTTCTTTTATGTTTCCTAATCTTAACTTCTTCATCCACACTTTCCTCAAGTTTAATCCCTCTATTATTTAACATAGAATCTTCTTTTCTTTCCTCAACCTCATTACTTTTATCTTTCTCATCAACAATAATATCACTAATATCATTTTTCTCTTTTTTCTCATTATTCCCTTTCCCAAAATTAGGATTTGCATCCTTAACCCAACTTTCTTTTAAACTATATCCATCAAACATTTCTTCGATTTCTTCATTATTATCTTCAATTTCCTCAATAATAAAATCATCTTTATTCATTTTATCAAAATGTTTTTCTCCATTACCTAAAATTTTATCTGGTGTAAAATCATATGGACTTTTAATATGATTTTCTTCATTTTTATCAAAACCTGCTTTTATAAAATGTTCTTTTAAATGAGGATAAAATGAATTATAAGCAGCAAAAAAAATATTAAATGAACTTTCAACTGCAGGATCAGTTGGACAGAAAGTAAAAACTTTTATATTTTCACAATCACGAAAACGTAATTGACGAGTTATTGTTGATAAAGAACAATTTTTTGATGTTCTCATAAAAATTGAACCACTACATGGTCCTGTTATTATTTTACAATTTATACAATCATCAATAAACATTCCTGATGTATAATCTAGGATGTATATTGTACAATTTGTGTTTCTACGTATTTTAAAATCACATCCTTCTATCTCACCGTTATGCTTGTATATTGTTTCGTTTTCACGCTTTTCTATTATGTATTTTGTAAGGTCACGACGAGGTTGAGTTTGTGATTGGATTCCTTTTTGTATTGAATCACTTGTTATCATTTTTTTTATTTTTTATTTTTTGAAAAATAAATTTTTTAAGATAATTGATTTTTTTTAATTTAATAAATAAATAAATTAATAACTCATTCTTTTAATATTATAAATAAAAATTTTTTTTATTATTTAAAACATTCATCAATTTCATCTTGTAATTGTCCTTCCCTAACTTCAATAATGGGAAGATGTCTATTTCTTTTTTCCTCATTTTGGTATTTCCTAGCAAAAGCAACACCAAATCTTTTGCCAGAAAAATTACTATCTTTCCCAACCCAAATAAATAAAACATCTCCTCTATCAATAAGAAAGCATCCATTACTTTTCAAATTATCTTTATTAAATTCAACATCCTTAATTTCCAACTTTTCATCAACATCAAATAACTCTTTCATTTTTTTAACACATCCCTTCTCCATATCTTTTGGTAACCCTAAACTCATTTTAAATCTAGGATTTCTACTTTTCAAATTAATTTTCTTATTTCTTTTCTTAATTCTCTTATCTAAAAATAATTTATCAATCTCATCTTGTTTTTCTCCTTCTTCAACTTCTTCAATAATAGGTTTCCCATTTCTATCACTTTTAATTTTCTGACAAACACTACTTCCATGAAATTTCTCAAAATTATTAGATTTACTTCCTCTCCAATTAATAATCCTTAATCCCATATCAAAAATAAAAACATCTTCATCATTAATAGAATCTTTCTCAAATGGAATTTCAGTAGTTTGAATACATTTCCCAATACCACAAACATGAAGTAATTTAGGATTATATTTTTCAATGGGAACTTTTTTAAATCCAGTTTCAATTCCTCCTAATAAAATATTTAAATTTTTAAAATAAGAAAGAAAAATTAAAGATTCAAAACCTTGTTCTTCATAAATTAAAGTAATTTCTCTATTAAAATAATCATCTAATTCTACAATTTTATATGCTGCTGTACCACTTTCATCACATGAAGAATCTTGACCTACCCATTCATGTGCTGTGTATATTAGAGAATCATCTTTTTTTTTTATTGAGAGGATTATATATGTGTCACCTTGGTAGAATGTACCATATGATTCTTCCGGCCAAGGTATTAAAGAAAATTTTTCTATTCTCCAAATGTAGATTCCTGGCTCTTTTTTTATTTTTTTCCATTCTGGTTCAGACTCTGCACGCTGCATTCTAAGGGCTTTTTCGTATATGCTACCTAGGTTGGCAAGGTTGGAGTCTTCGAAGGACATTGGGTTTTCCATGATTTTTATTTTTTTATTGTTTTTTTATTAGTTTTATTTTTTTATTTTTTTAAAGAATTTAATATGGATTTTTTAGTTGAAAATTATTATTGTTTGAAAATTCATTCTGCTTGGATTAATAAATTGATTTTGGTGGAAAATGAGGATATTGTTTCTTGTAGTGATGACCTTAAAATTTTTGTATTTGATAGTATTTTCTTTAAAAAAAATTACAAATAAATGAATTTGAAAATATAATAATATATATTCAAAATATATTAAATAATTGTATAATAGCAACATCTCAAAAGATAATGAAAATAATAAAATTAACAAATTTAAATACAAAATATGAAATAATTCAAAATATATTATTAGAATCTTTAATATTTAAAGCAATTCCTTATAAAAATGAATATTTAGTTTCTTGCTCAAATAATTCATATTTATATTTTTATAAGAAAAAAAATTCACAATTTAACTTAATAAAAGATATAAACACTGAAACAGGGCCAATAACATCAATTTTAGAATTATCAAATAATGAAATAGTATAATCATCATATTCTTCAATGATATTAATTTTTTGGGATGTAAATACATTAAATGAAAAAGCAAGAATTGGAAGAATAAAATGTAAATATATTTCACTTCATGATTCTATTATTCAATTAAATAATAAATTTTTAGCAGTTGGTTTAAATGAAAATAATATTTTATTAATTAATTATTTATCACATAAAATTGAAAAAAAATTAATAAATAATACTAAAACCTATACTACATAAAATAATTTAAAAAATGATTTGTTTTTTTTAACATGTTGTTATGAACCAAATTATAATCATAAATATTATATATATACAGATATTGAATTATATAAAATTGAAGAAAATAATAATTTTTAAAGTTAATTTGTATTAAAAAAAAACATAATGAACCAATATCCTCTTATATTGAATTAAATAATGGAAATATTTTAAGTAGTTCATATGATCAAACTATTAAAGAATGGAAAATTATGAATAAAAATATATTTTAATAATTAATTTTAATTTTTTATAAATGGAAAGAATTAAAAAATTATTAAAATTTTTTGATTTCTTTGGAGTTGATATAACTTTTCATTATCAAGGAAGAGAAAGATATAATTCTCCTTTTGGTGGAATACTTTTTATTATTTTTATATTAATAAGTTTAACATATTTTTTATTGATTTTAAAAAGTTTTATAAATAAAGATTATTATTCATTTTTTATTTTTGATCAGCAATTAAATTCAATTGAAAATATTTCATTAAAAAATTATTCATATGATTTTTCATTTTCTTTGAATTGTGATAATTATGATATTGATTTAATGATGTTTTTTGAAGTTAAATTAAATCAAATTATTAAATTAAAAAACAATTTAAGATTAAATGAGATTGATTATCAAAAATGTAGTAATTCAAAAATTTTATATAATAATGAAAACCTTTTTTGTCTGGTTAATACTTCAAATATTTTTCTGAATAAAAATCAAAATGAATCAAAACATTTTGAAATTAATCTTATATCGAAAGAAAATAAAAATAATACATTTAACTCAATAAAAAATATTCTTCAAAATTATAATTGTCATTTAAATATCTATTTACAAGATATTATATTTAATCCTAAAAATCATAATTATAATATTAAAAAATTTTATATTTCAAAATATATTTCTTTATTATATAATAGTCAATCTATATTAAATGTAGATTTAAAAACATTATCATTTAAAAATATAGATAATTATTTATTTGATCTATCATCAATTAAATATTATTTAGGAATCAATTCATTAAATATAAATTATTATGATAAAGGATATGATAGATTTGAAAATCAAAAAAAAGATTTTAATTCATTTAGTAAAATTATAATTAAATCTGATAATTTTCATACAAATATAATTAAAAAAAATGAACAATTATCTATATTTATTTCAAAAATATATTGTTTTCCTAGTTTTATTTTTTTATTTATTTCATTATTTCAAAAAAGATTTAATAGAAGATTATCATCTCAATCAGTAATAAAAAGAATATTTAAAATAAAAAGAGAAGATTATAATTATATAAAATTAGAACATATGAAACAAACAAAAAAAAGTAAATCATCACAACATATAAGTAACCAATCAAAACCTAAAAATTCAGTTCAAGGTGATATTAGAAATAGTAATTATGAACATTTAATGGGATCAAATAAAGTGATAAATCAAGTTCAAATGATATCTTTTTATGATAATAGTGAAAATAAACCAGCATTAACAATAAATTCAAAAATGAGAAGATCATTAAATTTAAATAAAACAAATAATATTTCTATTTATAATAATAATAATAATATGACTATTAATAATAATAATTCAAAGATATCTGATACAAATATTTCAATTAAAAATAAATTAAACAATACTTTATTTAATAGATATATTTTATTATCGAATGATAAAAAATTAAAAAATCAATTTGTTGAAAAAGAAAAAAAATATAAATATTTTTCATATAGTTGTTTTGATAATTTTATGTTTCATTATTTTCCATGTTGTTTATCGAATAATAAAAAATTAGTAAGTAAATTATTTAGAAAAGCAAAAATACATTTATTTCTAGAATTAGATATAATTACTTTTTTAAGAAGAAATCAGCAATTAGATATTTTAATGTATGTTATTTTAAATAAAGAATGTAATCAAATTATAAAATATATTTCACAACCAAATTTATCTAAACCTGAACATTTAAATCATTTTTATAAAAGTATTACTAATCATTTTAATTTGAAATATAATGGTATTACAGTTGATGATTTTTATAAACATTATCAAAATTTAAACTATAAATCTAAATTAACCTCAATAGAAGAAAAAATTTTAGAATTGGCTCAAACTTATATACATACTTTGATAAATGCATAATAAATATTATTTTTTTGAAATAAATAATTTTATTTTCTTTTATGAATTTTAATTAATTATATAAAATATCATAAAAAAGTTAATTATTTTATTATGATTTTTAGTATTTCATTTATGTTTTTGATAAAAAATATTTAAAAAGATTAATATCAATTTAAACTTTTTTTGAATTTAAATATTATTATTTTAGAAAATGAATGAAAAAACTATTCTAAAAAAATTTTCAGAAATTAGCCCTGACAAAATACGTCAATTTATTTCAAAAAAATTAAAAAAAAGAAATATGATTGAATTAAAAATAGAAGAAAAATCAATAGAAATAGATTCTGTAAGAAAAGTTTTTATTTTAGAGAATTTAGATATAGGAATATTTAAATATAATTCATTTATAATATATGATAAAAAAAATATAAATAAAATTAAATTAAAATTCGAAGATAATAATATCACCAATTGGATTTATATTAATAATAATATAATACTTACTTTTTCAAATATAAATGGAAAATCTTTTTTATATAAATTGTGTGATAATAACACATCATGTGAAATTTATGAACAATTTTTTAGAGAAAATAAATCTTTATGGAGTTTATTTTTAACTTATTTACCAAAAAATGAAAGCTGTTTAATAATAAATAAAACAAAGATGAAATTTTGGCAAAAAATAAAAAATATAGTATCATTTCAATCAAGTTTAATAGTAGAAAAACCTAATAACAAAAGTTTTAATTTTTTAGAATTAGATATTGGAGAAAAAGTTACTTCAATATATGAATATAATAAAAATACTATTATAATAACCAAACCTTATTCATTTGCTTTTTTTAGTTTAATAGATAATAATTGGTCAAATAAAAAAGAATTTAGTGATTATGGTTATTTTGATTTTTTTAATCTTAGTAAAAAATTATTAGGTATTGTTAGAAATAGTAATATTTATATTTTAAATATGGAAACACAAAAATTTATTAAAAAATGTGAAATTGAACAAAAAATATTAGCAATTACAGTTTGTAGTCATAATCAATTATTATTATCTGCTTTAAATACTTTTAATTCAAGTTCTTCTTTAATACAATTTAAATTTGGTGAACACAGTTTTGAAGAAATTTCAAGAAAAAAATTTGCTCATCAAGATTATATTAAACAAATTATTCAATATAATAATAATTATATTATAACAGTAGGGGATGTAATTAAATTTTGGAAATAATTTTTTATATTATTAATTTTTTATTTAATATTTAACTTCAATATTTATGAAAAAAATATATATATTTAAAATCTAAAATATTAAAAATAAAAAATGAAATGTAGAGAAATTTTTGATAAAATAAATGAAGAAAATAAAGCTCATCAAGAGAAATTATCTCAAAAAATAAAAGAAAGTAACAATAATTTAAAGGATATTCTTAAAAAAATAAAAGTACAAATGGAAAAAATTTCAACTTTTTCAGATATAGATGATTATGATGATGGAAGATCTTTTACTGAAACAACATATTCGGATATTAATGCTAATCATAAATATGATTTTCAAACAATTCATGAAAATGAATTAAATATTTTATCAAATGAAAAAAAATATACTTTGGAGAACGAAAAAATTTGTGAAGAAGATAATAATAGTAATGAAAATGAGGAAGTTACTAAAGAAGAAAATAGTAATTTTGAAAAAGATGAAGAAACTATTTATCATGAAAATAAGAATATAAAAAAGATTATTTTGAATGTACTTAATGCTGATATAAAACAATATTTAAATTCAAAATTAAGATCAAGGAATATTAAACAAGAACAAGAAAATAAAAATGAAAATCAAAAATCAAAAAATTATGATAATGTTATAAATAATATTGAAAATAAAGAAATTAAAAATCAATATTGTGAAAATAATTTAAAAAGAATAAAAATAAATGTTAATGAAATTAAAGATAATAATAAAAATAATCAAATTGATAAAAGGAATATTAAAATAATCAATATTGAAAAAAAAAGAAATGATAATAAAAAATTAATGAACAAAAACAATAATAATGAAATTAAAAATATTGATATATATAATAATAATAATGAACCAATCTTAAAGAATAAACCTATTGAATATATTAAAAATAATAATTATGAAAACATTAAAAATTATGATACAGAAATTAATGATACGAAAAATATGAGACCAATAATAAATAATTCTTCTTTTGATAAAAATAAAAAAAAAAATTTTGAAATTAAAAATATTGATATAGTAGATTCTAATACAATAAACAAACCAATATTATATGAAATTAAAAATTTTGATATACAAGTCAATAAAACTTATGAACCATTAATAAAAAATTCCCTTATAGAAAATAATTTTGAAATTAAAAATATCAATATTGAATTTAAAAATAAAAATAATATCAATGAAAATGATAATGAAAATGAATTAAGTAAACTTTCAATTAAAAATCTTGATGCTGAAGTTAATAAAATAAAAAATGATGGTTTAGAAAATATCAATAAACTGCAAAATAATAATTTCACAAAAAACAAATTTGATATACCACTTAATTTAAATCCGGAAGAAAAAGATAATAAAAGAAATTATCAACTAGAAATTGAACATAACATTCCCATAAGTTTAAAACCAAAACAAAATATAATAACAAATGAAGTAAATTATTTTATTCATTCACAAAATGATGATAATATAACTAATTCTTCATCAATAAATAAAAAATATGATAATGAAAAAAATATATTAAAAATTTCTTCAAATGAAGAATTCAATTTTTCACCAAAAAATGTTAAAAATAAAATTTTAAAAGAAGAATGTATAAATTTTCAACCTTTTATTAATAAAAATAAAGCAATTAATTATGAGATTGATTCATTCTCTATTTGCTCACCTATTAAAAAGAAAGTTAAAAATATTATAAATTTTAATGATGGATTTTTTATTAAAGGACATGGAAGAAGAATTGAAAATGTTGTAAATTTATTATATTTTCCTCAAAAAAATAATCAAAATAAAAATATATTTACTATTCAAAAAAATGAAATTATAATTGAAAAAAAAGAAAAGGAAGATAAAAAAAAATATAATGAAAAAAATAATTTTAGTGTTATTTCAAATAATTTGAATTTAATTTATAATAAAACTAATAACAAAAATATGGATGTAATAATTTTAAATAATGAGAAAGAAACCAACAATACTGAAATAAAAAATAATTATTCTATTTATTCAAATACAATAAATTTCATTAGTAATAATAAAGATATTAATCATGATAAAGAAACTAAAAATAATGAAATAAAAAATAATTATTCTATTAATTCAAATGCAATCAATTTCATTAATAATAATAAAGATATTAATCATGAGAAAGAAACTAAAAATAATAATCATGAAAATAATAGTATAAATACCAAGAACACTTTAATAAATAATGATGATAAATTAGTGTTACAAAATAATAATAATAATAAAGATAATAAAAAAATAAATACATTTTCAATTGAAAATAAAAGCAAAAACAATATTATTCCTGAAAATAATATAAATTTTTATTCTCTAAATTTATTAAAGGATTACAATATATCAAAAAAACAAATAATTACTGTTAAAAAATCAAAACAAAAAAAATCTTTACATAAAGACAATAATTATATTAAAGAAAAATCTCTAAAATCTAATTCAATAAGGAATAATTCTTACAAAGATAAAAAAATGTTATCAAATAAAAATAAATCATTAATTTCCAATAATATTCAAGAAAAAAGTAATAATAATATCCAAAAAAAAATAAAAGATATTTTCCAAAATGAAGATGAAATACATTATGAAGTGAAAAATTTATTAAAAAGAAGTAGACAAAATACAGAATCATCAACAAGAAGAAATTTCTTAATTCCATCATCCAGTTCACAAATTAATACAAATTCAAGAACATTTTTTAATACTCAAGTAAATTGTATTTCATTATCCACAAAACAAAATGACTCTTTAAATGAAAGTATAAATGAAAATGAAGAAAATGAAAAATCTAATATTAATGAAAATAATATTAGTATTGAAAATATTGATGATATATATGATTATAAAAATGATGATAATTATTATGATAATTACAATGATGATAATATTGATAATTATAATTATATTAATAATTTTAATGATAATTATAATCAAATAATAAATAATATTCATACTTATAAATTTGACAGTGAAAATGAAAAAAAAAATAATGTTAATGAGAGAAAAATTAATTATGAACCTCCTCAAAAAATAATTAAAATAAAAAAAAAAAAAAAATCCCATTCAATAAATCCAAATAAAATGAGAAATACAAGAGAAGAATATTTCAATTTAAAAAATCAAATTGAATTATTAAAAAAAGAAAGAGATTTTATATTAAATCATAAAAATGAATCTCAAAAAAAATTATTTTCGGATAAAAGAATAAAACCAAAATTAAAAAAAAAAAATAAAATCAATTTATCAAAATCATTTGATAATACATTGGAAGCTCAAAAAAGAGCTGATCAATATTTTGAATATAAATTATTACAAGATGAACTTTTTAAAAGATTAGAATTAGATAAAAAAAAAGATGATGATGATAATTTAAGTCAAAATAGTTTATTAAAATCACATGATAGTTTCGGTGAATATGTTGATAAAATTATTAAAAGAAGTTTTAAATTATATACAAATAGACAATGTACATTTTGTTCAAAATTATTATCTCAAGGAAAATCTACTTCTTTATGTCCTAAAAAACATCATAATTTTAAAAAAAAAAATTAAATTCTTATTAATCATAATTATTTATTTTTTTTGAATAATTTAAAAAATATATTTATTTTATTTTAATTATTTTTTTTCTTAAGTAAATAATAAATGGGGAAAAAATATAACAAGAAAAAAACAAAAAAAATTACAAATAAAGAACAAAATCCTTTTAAGAATTTAAATAAATATTGGAGTAAACAAAAAGAAAAAATTAAAAAAGAAATAAAAAAAGATGAAAAAAACCTTAAAAAAACAATTAAAAGTATTATTGGAATAATAAATGATATAAATAAATTAGAAAAATATACTTTTTAATAAATTATTCTTATTTTAAATAAAATAAATATTCAATTAAATT
>JAJJLH010002932.1:0-11559 GCA_023806865.1 Isotricha sp. YL-2021a | reverse complement strand
ATAAACTATTTAACAACATAATAAAAAGCATTGGTCTTAGTCGTTATCATTATGAATTTATTTCAAAAATAAGATTAAATAAATTCCAAAAATTAAAAGATACAAATTCAATATCTTTTCAACCTTTCATTTTTTTTTCTTTCTATATCTGTTATTAGTCCTTCTTTTTATGTTATTAAATAAAGAATTTCACTATAACTATATTTATGGTCCAACATTTTTGTTTATTTTTTTATTTTTCTTTTTTTTATTGATAGTTTTTTTAATAGATATTTTCATATATCTTTTCTATATATTTTTATTTAATTTAAGTTAAGTTAAATTAATGGATTTTAGAGAAGAAAATTCAAAAGAATTACTTATTTTAAAATATTCAAAAACATAAACATCAAAATCTCAATCACAAATTCAAGAAGAAATTGAGAAGAAAATGATGATAATTATGATGAAAAAAATGTATAAATAAAAAAAATTTAACTTGAAACTAAAAAAATAGAAAACTGAATGTTGGAATTGTGACTTTAAAATGATAGTAGAATACTCTTGATCATATGTAAGATGTCCAAAAAATGAACAAATAAATGAAACACCAATAGATAAAATTTATATAAGTGACTGGAAGGATTTTTGGAATTAAGATTTAAAAAAATCGCATGTCCAAATTCTAAAAAAATAATTTATTATAAAAGAATGAATATATTTCTTATGATGGTTGCCAAACTATAATGACTATTGCTAGTCAAACTCCTTTAAGACCTGGTGTTTATGAGCATAAATTTTCTTAAAATATTTTTGTTTCTGATGATGACAGTAATAATAATTTGAATAAAACTCAAATTAATGAGAATAAAAAAATAAATAAGAATAACATTTTAAAACGTTTGTGTCAAATTGTTAGAGAAAATAATCTTAATCTTCTTTATGAAGAAAATAATAAAAAGAAACAATAAATAATTTTTTAAAAATATTTTTTTTGTTATATTGTTTAAATTATTATTATAAATTATATTTTAAAATATAATTTATAATAATAATTTAAACAATATAACAAAAAAAATATTTTTAAAAAATTATTTATTGTTTCTTTTTATTATTTTCTTCATAAAGAAGATTAAGATTATTTTCTCTAACAATTTGACACAAATTTAAAATGTCATTCTTATTTATTTTTTTATTCTCATTAATTTGAGTTTTATTCAAATTATTATTACTGTCATCATCAGAAACAACAACATTTTAAGAAAATTTATGCTCATAAACACCAGGTCTTAAAGGAGTTTGTTTAGAAATAGTCATTATAGTTTGGCAACCATCATAAGAAATATATTCATTCTTTTATAATAAATTATTTTTTTAGAATTTGGACATGCGATTTTTTTAAATCTTAATTCTAAAAATCCTTCCAGTCACTTATATAAATTTTATCTATTGGTGTTTCATTTATTTGTTCATTTTTTGGACATCTTACATATGATCAAGAGTATTCTACTATCATTTTAAAGTCACAATTCCAACATTCAGTTTTCTATTTTTTTAGTTTCAAGTTAAATTTTTTTTATTTATACATTTTTTTCATCATAATTATCATCATTTTCTTCTCAATTTCTTCTTGAATTTGTGATTGAGATTTTGATGTTTATGTTTTTGAATATTTTAAAATAAGTAATTCTTTTGAATTTTCTTCTCTAAAATCCATTAATTTAACTTAACTTAAATTAAATAAAAATATATAGAAAAGATATATGAAAATATCTATTAAAAAAACTATCAATAAAAAAAAGAAAAATAAAAAAATAAACAAAAATGTTGGACCATAAATATAGTTATAGTGAAATTCTTTATTTAATAACATAAAAAGAAGGACTAATAACAGATATAGAAAGAAAAAAAAATGAAAGGTTGAAAAGATATTGAATTTGTATCTTTTAATTTTTGGAATTTATTTAATCTTATTTTTGAAATAAATTCATAATGATCACGACTAAGACCAATGCTTTTTATTATGTTGTTAAATAGTTTATTTTATATAAATTTATTTTTAATTTTTAAAAATAATTTTATAATTTTAATTATTTTTTTAATTTATTTTTTTATACTTAATTCAAAAGAATTTTATTTTTTAAAAATTATTTTTTTATTTTCAGAATCTATTCTTTTGTACTTGTTGCTACTAAATAATCAACTGTGTTTATTAAGATAATAACATTAAACATTGATTATTTTTTAATTTAATTGTTTTGAGTATCTTCATTTTGAGCATTTTGATTTAATCTTAATGAATTTTATTTTTCTTCTTCAGAACTTTTACAAATTTATCAATTAAATATGCATTTAAATACTTTCTTATATAATATAAATATTCTTTATTATCAAATTTTAATCCACCTTTGATATTATGTTTATCTTTTAATATAATAAAATGAATTAAATTAAGTGATTGACTTGTAGTTTCAATAATTTCAAAAATGAATATTTTTCATAATTAAAACCAAAATAAAATTTTGAATATTTTTCTCAACAAAATCTTAATTCCAAAAATAGTCAAATTTAATTAAATTAATTAATTTGTTGTTTGAAAAAGTTAAATCATTTTAATTTAAAATTTTCACAAAATTTTAAATTAATAATTGTAAAAATAAATATGGATTAATTATATTAAAATATTTATTAAATTTAATAAAATATATTTAAAAAATATAGATTAATAATTATAAAATAATAATAATATATATTGATTAAAATAATATTATTTAAAAAATAGAATTATAAAAACATTAAAAATTAAATATAAATAAAAATAAAACTCCTTATAAAAAATAATAAAAAGATAAAAAAAATAAAATTAAATATTTAATAGATAGAAGGAGGAACAACATTCTCATTGGTAGGAAAATATAAAAAAACAGTGAAGTAAAAATTATTCCAAATAAATTAGAAAAAAATACAAAAATTTTCTTGTTTCATTTATATTTTACTACATATAAAATTTTGTCATTATCATTTTTTCTATTTTAAATGGCCTTAGTTAAATATTTTCTTGAATTACTTTTTCACTGAAATTTCTTTTATTAATCTTTTTGAATTATATAATTTGTGTGTTTTTGAAATTGGGGTTCATAACATTTTTTTTCTTGTTTTATTAATCTTTGATTTTATAAATCTTTTGATAGACTCAAAACAAATATCATAAATGATTTAGAATCATAAAAAAAAAAGCATCAAAATTATTAATCAAGAAATAACTGATGCAGTGTAACAGTTCTTGTACATTTTAATAATCATCAAAGAGAGATACAATTGTTGGAGGTGAAATTGCAGGTTTAAATGTAATAAAAATTATTAATGAACCTAATGTTGTTTCTATTACTTATGGATTAGAAAAAAATTTTAATATTGTTCAAAATGTTTTAGTTTTCATTTTAGGAAGAGGAACTTTAGATGTTACTATAATTGGATTGAATAAAATAAATTTAATGTTAAATTAATTTGTTGTGATAGTCATTTAGGAGGACAAGATTTTGATAAAGAATTAATTAAATATTGTATTCAATGTTTTAAAGAAGAAAATAAGAATGATATTTTTAAAGCTCAAAAAGCAATTCGGAGATAAATGTAAAAAAATAAAAAAAGACCTTTCTAATTCTCCTGAATTATTTATTGATATTAATTCATTATCCCAAAACAAAAATTTTTATATCTAGATAAAAATTTGAATATATATATAAAAATTATTTGATAGATGTTTAAATATTTTAGAATCTACATTAAATTTACCAGAAATACTAAAAAAAATAGATGATATTATTTTAGTAGGAGGAGCTACAAGAATATCAAAAATTCAAGAAATGATAATCAAATTTTTGATAATAAAAACAATTATTAAAAATAATCAATCATAATGAAGCAATAACATATGGAGCTGCAATTGATGCCTGATTAAGTAATAAATATCAGAGTTAAAATATATCAATTTTTGGAATTTTCTTAATGTTTTTTCTTTATCTTTAGGAACTGGATTGGATATAGGACTTATATCTGTTATTATAAAAAGAAATACTCCTATTCCTTAAGAAGAAATAAAAGGAACTACTATTGATAATCAAGGAAATTTACTATTGGACTTTTTGAAAAGTAAAATTTTTTTAAAGATAATTTATTATTTGATAAATGTGATATTGATAAATATTAGTATAGTTCCTAAAAGTAAAGTATTTTAAATTTACTTTGAAAAATTGAAAATTCTATTCTAAATATTTCGGCTTATGAAAAAGAAAATGAAGTTTCAAAAAAAATTAGTTATTAAAAAAGAAATTAGAAGTGAAGAAGGAATTGAAAAGATTCACCAAATTTTTTTTATGAGGAATGATGATAAAAAAAAGAAAAAATTTTTGAAGAGAAATATCAACTTGAAAAAACTTTAAATGAAGTTAATAAAATGAAAGTTTTTCAAAAAATAAAAATAAAATTAATAAAAAGTTTAATGAAGTTAAAACTCCATTAAACAATATCCTAATGAAAATGCTGATGTTCATATGAGTAAAAAAGTGAATTTAATATTTTACTCAAGTTTAAAATAATGATTATTTAATTCTAAATAAGACTTTTTATTTGATAAATTTTTCTCCATAATAATTTATTACAATTAATAATAATTTTTAAATTTCATAATTATTTAAATATTTCAATTGTATAATTATGTCAACATAATACGACAACTTAACTTCAATAGAAAAAGAAGAAAAAAAAATGAAAAACCAAAAGATAACTTAGAAGATCAAAGGAAAAAAAAGAAATAAAACAATATCTTCCAGAAATAGAAAGTTTAAAAAAAAATATTATCAATTGAGTGAAATGAATAAGAAAAAAAAGAAATGGTCACTAGAACAAGAAATAGAATATAGAAAAAAAGATTAAATATTCAACTCAAAATAGTACAATAATAGGAAAACAAGCTATGATGAATTCAAAAGAAGAAGTTAAAAAATAAAATGAAATATAATAAATGATAAATTAGAAGAATTATTAACAGAAAAAATTTCAGAATCAAAATTAAAATTAAATTCTAAAGGGTAAAATAAAGAATTTAAAAATTAAATCATGAGCATATGGATTAGTTCAATCAAATGATTCATTAACTTCAAAAAATAAAATAAAACAAGAAACAAGATAAAACAAGAAACAAGATTTAAAATTTCAACAAATTTAACTTTTGCATAATTACATTAATAACTTGTAAATTTTTAAATATTGAAAATCCAAATGAGTATGTATTAACTAAAGAATCTGAATCTATTATATATAATGAAGATATGAATATTAATAATTAAATGAGAATTATTTATTCGAACTAATTTATTAAAATTAATTAAAATTATTATTTTTTCTAGAATAAAAATTATTCCTTTACAAGATAAAAGAATTAAATAATTAAATAATTAAATAATTTTGAATCTAAATCAAAAGAAATAAAAAAATTATTAGAAGTAGTTTTAGTACTCAAATTATTAATGTAGTTGAAAGTTATTTATTCCGAAAAAAAAGATAAAAAGAAAAAAAGCAACACTGTTCAACCTAAAAATTTGGATGCTTCTTTAATTATGCTTTTGTTGGTTCTTTTATTTTTCTTTTTAACTATTTTTACTAATTATAGAAAAGAAAATGATATTTTAAGCGATAAAAGAAAAATTGATTATTTAAATTTTCTTTTTGATAATTAAAATGTTACATCAGAATTTACATTAGCATATATTTAAATAGATAAAATATTTTACTCAAATACTTAAATAGAAATCAAAATATTAAAATTAATAATCAATATATATATACTAAGGACAACTTCAATTCATTTTAATGGTTATATAATAATTTTGATACTGCCACACATTAACTCAATATTTATCTAATGAAACTATTTTTCATAATAATAATAATATATATTGTTTAAATATTTCAAATTTTAGAGAATATTCAATAGAAAAATACACTAATGTTGATGGAGTTATTTCTTTTAGTTATATACATGTTGATATTGAAAAAGTAAAAAAAATGTTCTGGTAGTAGTGTAGAGAAAATAAATGAAAATTTAGATTTTATGAAATAGATTATAAAAAAGGAAATAAATAAAAAATTCAATTAAAATTTTCAAATTTCATAAATGATATATCAGATATTGAAAATCCATAATCACAAGAACTTTTTACAAATATCATTAATTATAAAATTTTCAGAGTGATAAAAAAACAAATGTTAAATATCAAATTTATACTTTAGTAGGAGATTTTAATATTGATGGTATCATACAAATTTTCCTATAAGAAATATTATTCAATACAATATATTTTATTTATTTGTTTTTATTTATATATTTATATTCCAATAATAGGAAAATTATTATCAATTATTAATGGTACATCATCAAAAGTTTATGATTCAAATCCATATAATGTAAGAGAACATTTTTTTATGGCTGATGAAAAATCATAGAGGAATTACAATTACTTTTAATTGTTTTTTTGATGGTTTTGATAAAATAGTTTTATTAACTAATATTCTTATACATTTTGATGCTTAAAATTCATTCTTTTAATCCTGATATTTATTCAAAAGGATATATATTCTTAGATATTTTAAGATTGATAATAATTGTTGCTTGTATTGTTTTATATTAAATTAAAGAATGAAAAATATTAAAAATTTTTTCCTCATTAAATATAGTATTAATTCTTTTTATTATATTATTATTAACTAAAATAATAAATGCTAAATTTTGTCATATTAATAGTGAAAAATTATTGAATGAAAAATTTAGTAACTTACAGAGATGGTTATTTAATTGCAAAAATACAAAGATATTCAATTTTTTAAATATATAGTAGTAATTATAGAATCAATAAATATTTCAATTTTCACTCAATTAAATGATTATTCTTTTCCTCAATATCAAGAACTTTAATAATGTTATTTGCATTTTTTTTAGTTGTAGTGATATTATTACTTAGTTTTACTGTTATTAAAAATTTAACTTTGATTCCTTATTTAAAATCTTATTATACTTTTATTTTATTTTAATTATGCAATTTACAGAAGGATTTTTAATGCTAGAAAATTAATTTTATATAATATTGGTTGGACTTTATTTTTTATTATTGTATTTTTTATATTTAATTTTTTTATTATTTGCAGTTTTAAATTCGATTTTTGCTGAGTCTTTAAGATAAAAGTTAAAGTAAAAATTTATCATGAAGATATAGTCTTATTCAATAGGGTATGAGACAATTTCTTAAAACGACTTTTTATTATTGGTCTAATGATAAGACTAATAAAGAAAATACTTCTTAAATTTATTAAATTTTTTTTAATAAATTAATTAATTTTTTATATTTATAATATTGCAATATTATTTAATATAATATTGAAAGATTCATAAATTAGTTTTATTTAAAATATTCATTTACTATTTTTTCTATTATTTTATTTCATTGAGTTAAATTTGTATTTAGTATTAATTGTTTTTATAAATTATCTTCTTCCTTTCCAATAATAATTTTATTTTTTATACAAATTTTATATTATTTAATTTTTCTTTTATATCTTTAACAATTTCATTCATATTAAAAATACTTTCTTATTCCCTATTATTATTATTCACTTTTTCATCAACTTTTTTAATTATTTTTTTCTATTTAAAGAGTTAATTTTATTATTTAAATCAATAAGATTTGTTTGTGTTTCACTTGAAGAATTATTTTTCCCTATTTTTGATTCACTTAATTTTTTAATTGTTAAAGTCTAAGATTTTTTTTTATCATTATAAATATTATATGAATCAATAATTGATAAAGAATTATAATTTGATTTTCCTGATGATTATAAGACAGTCAATTTTCTTCTTTTATATTTTTATTATATTTACTATTTAATTTAATTACTTCCTTATTATTTTCACTATTTTCAGAATATAATAATCCATAAGAATAACTTTCTTCCATTTCTTCAACTTGAAAATCTTTTCTTATTTCATTTTCTATTATTTTCTATTTATAATTTTTGTTTTTTCTGCAAATCTTAAATAATAATTTTTGAAGGAATGATTTAATATAAACTTTAAGAATAACTAAAAGTCTTAAAAAATCTTTTTTTTATTACAAATAATTCACAATTTCTTGATTTTACTTTTGTATTATGATTTAATTTTTCATTTTAATACATTTCAATTTCAACAAAAATATTTTTTTTTATTTCTTTTAATTCTTTTTCCTTATATCCTTTCCTTAAGCATATATTTTCTAAATAATAATATACATTTCATCGATTGTATTTGTATGAATAATAATTCTGTGAAAATTTAATACTTTTTAGTAAAGGAGTAAAATAAGTAATAAAATCATTTTCTGATTTTTACAAAAGTAAATCTTCTGAATAACACTATCATGCATATTTTAATTAATTCCAACCTTAATTTATTAGGTAATTCTTGTAAAATATCCATTTTATCTTTTAATTCCTAGATAAATCATGTTTAATGACATTTCTTCCTTTATCATATATTTTCATATCTAAATAAAATTCTTTTTTAATGTAAGATAAAATTTTTTATTTATGATTCATTTCTAAGATATTGTCATCAAGAGTACTAACAATGGAACTTAAAGAACCAATAAAAAAAGAATTCATAATAATACCAAAACTCATTAAACACAAATTATTAACTCTTTCAATATTAGTTCATTCATGAATATCACCATAACCAATAGTAGTTACAGTAGTTAAAGTCCAATTAATTTCTATATCAGATGAATCAATATAACTTAAATGAGTTAACCAACATTCAGATTCAAATTCTTATATTCTTGCAACATAATAATATATGTATGCCTTCTAAGTGATTTAACATGAGAAATACCACTATGAAATATATTAATCTTTCTATATTTTCCTTTATTTTGAAAATATCTAAAAAAATCTTGTTACTTTATTTGTATTTTTTGATTTTAGTAAACATTCCATTCGGATTAATTTAAATAAAATGATTAAATTTTGGGAAACAAAATTATTCTTACTAATGTACTATATATGTTAAATTCTTTATATTCAATTATATTGGAACTCTGATATGAAATCTATTATGAACCAATTTTTTAAATATTTTTTTTTTAATTTTTTAAAGATAATCTTCTTCACCAATATATCCTGAAAAGAAATTTAATATAATATCAATTGTTAAAATAATAAATGAAAAAATATCAAAATATTTATCAAAGGATGATGTTTTGTCTTTAAATGATTATTCATATATATTTTCTAGGAGAATTATCCAGTTCTGTTTTATTTAATCACCTAAATATTCTTCTTCTATATCTGAATAACTTATTCTTTCTAATTTTCTTATTATTCTTTTTTCATCAATTTCTATTAATTTTTCTAGAATTACTTTGATTTTCATTAAAATTTGTTTTGTTTTTGATTTATTTTTATTTTCTAATAAAGAAATATGTTTTAATAATTTTTTTGCAATTCTTGTGATTTGTTTAATATTGAAAGTGATTTTATTTTAAAATAATTTATTATAGTCATCCAATTTACTAATTGATATTTTACTTGAATTATCTTACAACATATACATTTTACTTGGTTTATTAGCTATTCAATTTCAAGATGGTAATTTACTATTATATGAAGCTTCTTTATCATAAACATAAATATAAATATAAAACAAAAATAAAAAAAATAAAAAATAAAACCAGCCTCAAAAAAGTAAAAAGAAATCATAAAAACTTAAAATAAAAAATAAACATTAAAAATATTAAAAATAAAAAACTATATAATTCCAAAATCAATAAAATAAAAATTAAAATATTTAATAAATAAGTGATAAAAAGCAAATGATAAAAGAATGGAAATCTTGGATAAATACGAGTCAATAAAAAGTATTAGGCTGAGGTTCATAAGTCCAAGTAATAGAAGCAATGAAAATAATTACAAGAATTAAGAATTATAAATGATATAAAAGAATATTTTTTAAGATTAAGATTTTATACTTATATTAATAGAAATATAGATGAATTAAAAAATTTAAGGGCAATTAATAATAATATAATTAAACATTAAATAAAAAAGAAATAAATGAAGAAATAATATAAAATATAAAAATTTATTAGGAGATAAAGAATATAAAGAATATTTTTTGATATAAATGATAAAGTAATAAATATTATAACTAAAGATAAAATATATGAATGTAAGAAATAAAGCAATAGTTAGGATTTATTTACTGGAAAATCTATTAAAAAATATTAAAAAATAATGAAAAATTTATAAACCAGTATATGAGATATTAATAATATAAGATCAATTGCATCTAATTCTTTTTAAAGTTAATTAAATCTGTTATTTTAACTAGATTAATTAATAAAATTAATGAAAAGCAAATATTAAATAATAAACCTGATCGTCAAGGTGAAACAATGATAAGGGTGGATGGTTTTGAAAATATAGAAATTTATGAAGCTATAGCTCGTAAAGTAACTGAACTTTTAGATAAAGAAGATTTAACTATTGAAATAAAATTGGCAAAAAATAAATTTAGGCATTTCCAAGAAACTCAAAAATGTACTTCTTGTCTTCAAGCAATGCTTGAAAATGACTGGGTTGCAAAAGCAGAAAGTATAACGCACTATAGGAATCTACATAATGCTAATATACTCATTTTATTTGGAACAGAAGCAGAGGAAGATCAAGGTGGTTTTCTAAACTTTTACACTATAACACCTGACACTTTAGTAAAAGATCTTGATAAACAATATTCTAAGGTATTTGGTAGATGTCTTGAATATTTTTGTGAAGAAGATAAAGAAACAGTAAATAAATTATACAAAGACTTATTCGAATATGTCGCATGTGATATCTGCAAATTAAGTGTATTTGCAGATAAATGGGAAACATTTACTACAATTAATGATTTCATCGAAACCTTTTATGATACATTGCCAGAATGGGGTTTACCTTTTAGACATGTAGAAATTCCTAAAGCAAATGCAATAAATAAACAAAAGAATATTTTGATAAATGAATTTAAATTTATTAGTCGTCAAGATTATAAAAATATATCTTCTGCAAGTAGCTATAAAAAATTTGAAAAGAAAATTGATACATATGAGGAAAATAAAAATAAATATTCTAGCATTTGGGAAGGTTGGAATGATCAAGGGATAAAAAACTATGAAACATTTGCAAACATTTTAAAAGCATACATTCTAGGTGAAAAGGTTGAAAAGAACAAACAAGAGTTGTTAAAGATAGATTTTAATATAATAGAGGATGTTTTAAACTTAAAAATAAAAACAGAAAAAACATCAAAGAAAGAAAAAGATGATATTAAAGTTATTAAGGGAGAACCTCTACAAGCATTTACGACCGCATTATTAGATACCCTGAAGTCTACCGATATTGATTCGCAACTTTCAGAAATTACTTTTAAGGTATCACAGGCTGAAGTAGTAACTAAATATACAGAATATGATATTACTGATAATGAAGAAAAAACGCCATTACAAGATACTT
>JAJJLH010002931.1:0-11580 GCA_023806865.1 Isotricha sp. YL-2021a | reverse complement strand
ATTAGATGATTTTAAAACAACAGACAAAATTTTTTTAGAATAAAAAAGATATTTTTAAATTCATTTTAATTTATAATATTCTTAAAAATAAATGAATGAATTTTTCAAAAAATTAAAAGAAGCAAATTTTAATGTCATATGTAATGTTTATAATACATATAATTCAAATTTTGTATTAGAAATAATATTTTCTTTTATAGAAAATTTTCAAAATTTTGGAATTATAATGAATGATTTGGTATAATAATAAATTATAATATTATAGACTATTCCAATATGGAAAAGGACAGATCTATTATTAAAAATGCTAAAATTTTTTAAATTTTTCAGACTTCTTCATTATTTTGATAACAATCAAAATTTATTTTTATACTCTACATATATTTTTATTATTTTAATATTATTTGTATTTGTAATTTATATGTATTTCGTAATTCTATCTTTCAATGGAAGAAAAATAGAAAATAAAACAATTTTAATTGAAATATTAAGAATTTTAATGAGTTTTATTTGTTCAATTTTAATAATTCCTTTAGAAGGTAAAAAAATAATATAAAATTTTTTAGAAATATTTTTAACTGTTATAGTATGTGATAATGAAAAATATTTTAGTGAAAAATATAAATGTTGGAGTCAAACTCATTTAATTGTATTATCAATTTGTTCATTTTGTTTAATAATTATGATATTACTTGCATATATTTTTCTTTCATTATCTTTTGAAAAATCAGAAAAATTTTCATCATCAGTATCAAAATATTTAATTATAAATGGAAGTTGTATAATGATGATTTGTAAATCATATACTATAATTTTATTAGAAATATATTGTGTTGTTGATATTTTAAATATTTGTATTATTAGTTTTTTAATAACTTCATTAATTTGTTCTTATGCTTTTTTTATTGAAAGAAAATATCAAAATTCAAAAAATAATATTTTAATATTTACAAAATATATTTTAAATATTATTTATTGTTGGGGATGTATATTATTATTTATAGGAAATTTAATTAAAAAAAAGTCATTTAAAGGTTTATTACCAATTTTTTTAATAAGTTCATTTCTTTTTATAATAATAATATTATATTTACAAAAAGATAGATTTAAAACTTCAATGATAGATTTTAAAAGAGATATAGATGCATATAATAATATAAGATTATTTATTAATTCAATTGAAGATAAAAAAAAAGATAGAAAAAGTATAATGGATTTAATAAGTTATTCATATAATAAAACATCAATTTTTCAAGTAAAAAATATAAAAAATATAGAAAATTTATCAAAAATAATAAATAATACAAAAGAAATAGTAAATAATACTCAAGAAATAGATTTTATTTTATATCAACATATAGATGAATTATATAAAAATGCATTAAATTCATTTAAAAATAGTCCAATTTTATATGTTAATTATGCAGTATTTCAAATGGAAAAATTACATAAATATCAAAAAAGTTATAAAACATTATTAAAATCAACAGAACTTCATAATTTAAGTTTTTCAGAAGAATTTTTTATATATAGAATAAAAAGAAATTTAGAAGAAAGAGGAATTGAAATGGGAATTGAACAAACTCATATTTCTTTTGCTTATCAAACAAAAGAAATTTTATCTTTAATTCAAAAAATTGCATCTCATTATACTCAATTTTGGAGTTTACTTTTAAATAAAAATGAATCAATGGATATTAATCAATTAAAATCTTTAGGAGTAAAAATTGATGAAATGAGGAAATTAATTAAAGAAAAATATAAAATTTTAGTTTCTAATGGATTAAATACAAAAAAAATTACTACTTTATATGCAAATTTTGTTAAAGAAGTTTTAAATGATCCAAAAGATAATCAAAATATAAAAATAAATGATTTAGATAATGATGAAAAATTTAAAGAATCTTTTTTTGATATAAATTATTTAATATCAAAATCAGATTATCAATTTATTATTGTAAATGCATATGGAGATTCATTTGGAATAATAAAAAAAGTATCTTTAGAAATATGTCAATTATTAGGTTATTCTGATATTGATTTAATAGGAAAAAATATGAATATTATTATACCAGATTTTATAAGAGAAAAACATGAA
Source organism: Isotricha sp. YL-2021a (assembly GCA_023806865.1). Classification (NCBI taxonomy): domain Eukaryota; phylum Ciliophora; class Litostomatea; order Vestibuliferida; family Isotrichidae; genus Isotricha; species Isotricha sp. YL-2021a. The sequence continues at coordinate 9,482 of JAJJLH010002931.1, read as the reverse complement.
AAAATGTTAAAATTAAAAATTCAAAATACTAATTTTCAAAATTATTCTATTCAAAATTTAAAAGAAAAATTTATTTTATTTAGAAATAGTGCAAAATTTTTAGTTGCTGCTTATGTAGAAACTGGAATTATATTCGATGAAAATAATCATTCAATGCTTTTTTTAAAATTATCATCTAATCAAGATAAAAATAATGATTTTTTAAAAAAAAAATGTTTTATTATTGTAAATAATAAATTAAATATTCAAAATTTTACTCCTAATTGTTTAAATTTATTAAATTTTGAATCTAATTTTTTAAATGGAAGTTTTGAAATATGTCAATTTATTCCTGATTTTAATGAAGAAGTTTTAAATATTTTATCAAATGAATCAAATGATAAAGACATTTCTCCTATAAATGCAAAATTATTTGTATTAAGAAATAAATATTTAAATAAAATTAATATTCCAATTTTATGGAAAAATAATAAAAGATTTGAATGTACTATTCATCAAATTATAATATTAGAAGAAATAATTGGATTTTATTTTGAATTAGATTATTTTGAAAATTATAATGAAACAAATAATATTTTAAATAAAATAACTATTGAAACAAATGGAAAAAAAAATGTTAGAAATAGTGTTTTTAATTATCAAAATATTAATAATAATAATAGTAATGATAGTTTTCAAATAGAATCAAATTTTATTCCAAATTCAGATGAAGAAATAAATTTTAATATTGAAGGAAAAACATTTTTTTTTAAAGATAAAAATGATAAAAAAGAAGATAATCAATTTTTATCAATACAAAAATTTTTTGATAAGAAATATAATGATGATATAAAATTAGAAAAAGAAGTAATTGAAGAAGAAAAATCATATATATCATCATCTGAAGAATCATATGAATATGAAGAAGAAGAAGAAGAAGAAGAAGAAATTGAAAATAGATCAAATAGTTTTGATATATTAGATAATGAAAATAAAAATGATAATTCATTTTTTAAACAAGATAATATAAATTATTATCAAAATTATTATAAAATTCATTCTAATGTTAAATTTATAATATATGATTATAATTCTCATTCTTTTATTGAAAATAAAAAATTAACTTTTGAAAGTAAAGTTGAAGAAATAATAAATGGTGAAAAAACAACAACAAAAAGATTTAGTTTTAATAAAAAAGAATTAAATAACAATGAAGCAATTAAAAAATATAATTTTATGGGAAGTCCAAAAAGAAGTCTTACATTATTAAATTCAAAAAGTTTAGGAGAAAATACATTAATTAAAAAATTAATATCACCTCATATTATAAATCAAAGTATAATTTTTTTATCATTTTTTTATCTATTATCATTTATATTATTAATTATTGTTCCATATATTGCATTTGAACAAATGATAAATTCAATAGAAAGAATTTATAAATTATGTTCTCATGTTCATATTCAATGTTCAATAACAGAAAATATTATTTTATCTTGTTATTATATTGTTGAATATTATTTAACAAAAAATCCAAAATATAAACTTGATTTTATTAATAATAGAACAAAATATTCTGAATTTCTTTATAATAGAATAAAAGATTTATATAATAAATCTCAAAATGAAATTGAAATATTTTATTTTAGAAGACCATTATTACCAAAAAAATCACAAGAAATAATTGATAATTATTTTTTTATTTTATCTCTTTATTGGAATACTGGAAATTATTCTTTTTATTATGAAAATTATTATTTTAATATGTTACCTTCTATTAGAGTTTATTTTTATTTTAGTTTAAAAAGTGTTTTAGAAGAAAATAAATTTCAAAATTTTATTAGTTCAAGTACACATTTTATTACTACAAATTATCAAAAAATTGCAGATGGAATAGCAGTTTTAAATTATTATTATATAGATGATATTATTGAAATTTCAAAACAAAAAAAAGTTTTTTTATGGATTATTTTTATTATTTATTTAATTTCTGAATTAGTTATTTCTTATATTTGTATTTTAGGTAAAATTAAAACTATTAGAGAAAAAGAAAAATATTTAAATATTTTTTATAAAATTGATATTGAAATTGTTAATTTGATGAATTTAAAATGTCAAAAATATTCAAAAATTCAAATTGATAATAATTCACTTACACAAAAACAAGATTTTTTAAATAGTGAAAACTCAGAAGATGATGAAGATTCTTTTTTAAGTAAAGAAAATGATTCTTCAAATCAAATAATTGGAAAAAATAAAAAAAAAATAACAAATTTAAAACAAGAAAATATTTTAAAAAATAAAGTTTTTCAAAGAGAAATTTTATTAACAATAATATTTCATTTAATATTAACATTAATAATATTAATATTAATAATAATTACAGCAAAAAGTTATAAAATATTTTATAATTCAGCATTAATAAATGTATTAACATTAGAACAAGAAAGATATTTTTTAAAAAATATAAATTTAATGAGAAATCAATTAAAAAATTCAGGTTATTATTTAAAACAAAAAAAAATAGAAAGAGAATTAGATGATATTATAGAATTTATAAAAGGAAATTTTATTCAAATAAGAGAAATTCAAACTTATATATATAGTAATATAACAAAAAATGGATTACCTGGAAATATATCAACAATAATAAATAATAATTTAACTGCAAATTTATGTCTTTTTTATGATAATTTTAATAATTTATCAAATATAACATGTCAAGATATTGGTTTTAATATTATTGAATATGGTTTAATGCCAATTTATGGTTATTATTTAAAAAATATTTTAGAAATTGTTTATAATTATTATGAAATATTTCAAAATGCTTTAAAAAATAATTTTATTTATTATGATTATGCTTATGGGACTGATTTATATATTGATAATATTACTGAAGGAATTGATGAAGATGAATATAATAATTTAAATCCTTTTAATATTTTTAATAATTTTGATTTTAGAGATATAAATATTATTGTTATTAATGTTTTAATTCCTTATTATCAAATTTTAACTAAAATGCTTTTTGATAGTTATGAAGATTATTATAAACAATGTCATGATATCTCTTTTTATACTTCTATTATTTTTATTTCTTTTGTTGTTTCAATTTATATTTTTGAAATTTTTCCTATGATTATTAGAGAAAATAAAGATATTAATAAAACTAGAACAATTTTAAGTGTTATTCCTAAAAATGTTATTTTTGAAATTATTAAAAATGAAAGTTTAAAAGAAGAAAATGAATCTGGAAATAATTAATATTTATTTTTTTATTTTATATATTATAAATATGTTTAATAGTAAATAATAAAAAAAAATATAATATATTGAATTATTAGAATAATATATAAATAAAAATGAAATATTATAATTTAATTTTATTTAAAGGAAAAAAATAAATTTATATAATTAACTTCTAGGAGAATCAATAATCATTTCATTATTATTATCATCAAAATTTCCTAAAGTTCCAACTTGATTATAATTAAAGTCATTTTTCAACTGAGATAAATTTTTTGGTATTTTACAATTTTTTTGATAAATTCCATTTAAAAGCATATTTTCTCTTTTTTTTAATTCAGGAAATAAATTAATTAAATCTTTCAATTCTAATCTTTGTTCATAAGGAGAAATCATAAATTTAATAAGAGAAAGAAAATTATCTATATTTTTAATATTCCAATTGACTAAAAATTCATTTGGTATTTTAAAATTAGAATTTCTAATATTTCTCCATAAAGGACCATTATTAGGTAAATCAACTTTAGCCATAATTTCTAAAATAGATAAACCTAAAGAAAAAATATCACATTTTGAATTTAAATCTTTTGGTGATTTTCTATTAAAAACTTCAGGTGAAATATATTTAGAATCACCTTCAAAAATATCATCTAAATTATTTAAATCTGAAATTTTTTGACATAAACCATAATCACTTATTTTAATATAACCATTATCATCAATTAAAATATTTGCTGGTTTAATATCTAAATGTAAATAACCAATTTCATGTATGAAAATAACACCAATTATCATTTCAAATATTAAATCCCAATAAAATTCTTCTGTAAATTTAAAATCATTTTGTTCTAATTTACTTAAATAATCTAATAAGTCTCCATTGGGAAAATAATCAGTTAAAATATATAAATTTTTATCTGTGAAATGAGTTGAATTTTCTATTAAATCATATACTTCTTCTTCAATCCAATAATCTAAATATTTAATTGCAAATTTTGAATAAATTAATTTTTCATTTTTTTCTATGTCTTTAAATAAATTTTCTACTGTGTTATAATTATTTTTATATGATGATTTATATGATTTTTTTAAACAATATATTTTTTTATTTGAATTTTTTTCTACTTTGTAAACTGAGTCAAATTTATTTTGACTTATAGTTTTTAATATTGTAAATTCTTGTTCTAATTTTTTTTTTTTTTCTTGATTTAATAAAATAAAATTATTATTATTTTCTATATTATTTATATTATTTTCAATATCAATTTCTTTTAAATTTGAATTATTTGAAAAAATTTCTCCTCTTGAAATATTTTGTGATTGAGAAGGAGTTAAAATATTTTCTTCTTCTTTTTCTTCAACACAATTTTCTAATAAATCTAAAAATTTATTTTTTTTATTTTTTTCTTCATTTTCAATATTATCAAAATTTAATTTTCTAAAAATATTTTTATCTTTATTTGAAGAACCAAATAAATTTTTTCCTTCTATTTTAATAGGAGTAAAATATTTTTGAATAGGACTTTTCATTGGAGATTCTGGATAAATTACCTTTGGTTTTTTATATGAACCATGTGATTTTAAAGAAAAAGTTAAATCTTTTTGTGTTAAAGGTGAAAAATCTGGTTTTGGAACTGGATTTATTTCTTTATTATTATTTGAAAAAATATTTTTTTCTTTTGATGGTGTTAAATTATTTTCATTTAAAGAAATATCAAACATTTTTTTTTTATTATTAAATTTATTTTTAAATATATTTTTAATTATAAAATTTTTTATTTTATAAAAAAAAAAAAAAATAAATTTAAAAAAAAAAAAAAAGAAAATTTTTTTAAAAATTCAAAATTTAATGTTTTAAAAATTTTATTTTTTTTAAAATATCAACAAAAAATCCAAAAAAAAAAAAAAAAAAAACATTTTAAAACTTAGGAAAATCTTTAGGATCAAATTTAAAAGTTTCATTTTTTTCTTCTTTTTGATAATTATCATTATCTCTTCCTCTTCCTCTTCCTCTTTCACTTCCTCTTCCTCTTCCAGTTCCTCTTCCTCTTCCAGTTCCTCTTCCTCTTCCAGTTCCTTTTCTTCTTCCTCTTTCTTTTCCTCTTTCTTGAGTATTATCTTCAACTTGTATATTTTCATATATTTCATTAAAATCATTATCATCTTTTTTTTCTTTTATTTTTTTATCTTTTTTTTTATGAACTTCACTAATTCCAATATCATTTATTTTATCATTTTCTTTAATTATTAATTTTTCTGTTTCTATTGGTTTTTCTATTATTTTCTCATCTTCTTTTTCATAATTTTTACTTTTTAAATAATCATCTAATGACATTGCATTATCTGGTATATTTAATAAATCTTCTTTTTTAATTTCTTTATTTTCTATTTTTTTATCTTTTTTTTTTTTTTCTTTTTTTTTTTCATCAAAATTTTCATTTTTTTCATTTTCTTCATTTTTTTCATTTTTTTCATTTTTTTCTTCATTTTTTTCATTTTTTTCTTCATTTTCATTTTTTTCTTCATTTTCATTTTTATCTTCATTTTCATTTTTATCTTCATTTTCATATTTTTTATTTTTTTTATCATAAAATTTTTTTTCTCTTTTTGGTTTAGGATTTAAAGCTTGTTCAAAATAATAATCATCATTATTTTTTTCATATCTTCTAGAAATTTCTTTAGGATTATTACCCCAAGTTCCTTTTCCACCTGCTCCTCCTTTAGAAATTTCTTTTCCTCTTCCAGTTCCACTTTTTCTTTCAAATTCTCTTTTTTTATTTGATTTTGTATCATCTTTTACATGATAATCTTTTTTATATTTTTTTGAATAATAATCTTTTTTTTCATATTCTTCAAAATCATTTTTTTCTTTTTGAAAATTTTTTCTTTCATGTTTTTTTACTTCTTCAAATCCTTCTTCATCTTCTGATAAATTTTTCTCTTTTTCTTTTTCATTTTCTTCTTTTTGAGGACGAACTTTTTTTTTTTTTTTTGATTCTTGATTTTTTACTATTTTAGTGTCTTTTACTTCTTTGAAATCTTCATCACTTGATTCTTCTCTTTCTACTTTTAATTTTCCAAAAGGATTGATTGTTGACATTATGTATGATATTAAGATAGGAAATTTTTTTTAAATAATTATTAATTTTTTTTTTTTAATTAATTAAATCATTATTTTTTTTTTTTAATTTAATTTAATCATTATTTTTTTTTTTTTTTTTGTGTTTTTGTGATTTTCTTTTATTTAAAAATTTAATTTTTTGGTTTTTTTTTTTATTAAATTTATTTAAATTATTTTTTTTTATTTATAATTATATTTTATTATATGTATTTGTTAATCTTTTTTTTTCTGTGTTTTAGATTTTGAATCTTTATTATATAACCATACTTTTTTCATAATAAATTTATTTATATTTTCTACTTCATTTTCTAATTCATCTTTTTGTTTATTTTTAAATAAACTTTCATTATTTTCTTTAATAAAATTACCCCAATCTTTAGTTTGTTCATCACTTTCAGAATTAATATATTCATTTTCAAGTATATCATCAATTATATTTTGATTCATATATTTAGAAAGATTATATAAATTAATTTTAGTATCTAATAAATATCTAATTTGAATAGGAATATCAACAGAATTATTATTATTATCATTATTATTTTTACAAAAACTAAATCTTGAAGTTTCTCTTGAATAAAAAGGTTTATTTAATAAATTTTTAGTTAAATTATTATTATTTTCATTATCTTCTTTAGATGAATTACTAGTAGATTCATTATTAAATAAAATTTTATTTTTATCATTTTTATCTTTATTTTTCAATTCATTTTCATTTTTTTTATTATTTAAATTTTTATCAAAATTACTTTTATTATTTTTATTATTATAATTAAAATTAAAATTAGGAGTATTTTCAATAACATACTTGGATTGATAAAGAGTATAAGGAGGTGGAAAAACAGTTTTAACTCTTTTCATATTCATAATTTTATTTTTAACATCAGGATTATAAATATCAGCAATTTTAATAGCAATAATATGTTGACTAGCAAAAATAGCTTTATTTAAATTTAAATCTCCTCTTTTAATAATTTCATTCTCATCTGCAAAATTATGTAAAAATAAACAATCTTTATTATTACATTCAACACCTTTTAAAAAAAAAGAACAATATTTTGTAGTACCAAAACTTGCTCTAATTGAATGATTATCTAAAATAATTTCATCTAAACTTAAAATTGCAATAGAAGCTTCAGTTGGTTTTGAATAAGTAACATAAGCTGAAAAACTTGGTCCATGAGGAGAATTTTGATTATATGCTTTATTTTTATTAACTACTATTTTTATTATTGTTCCATATTGACCAAAATATTCATATTTTTGTAATTTTTCTTTATTTGCTAATGATGAACTTAATCCTATTACGTATACTAAGTTTTTTGTTATTATACGAGATTCTGATAAATCGTCTTTTTGATCTGGTGATTGCTTTTGAGATATGTTTAGTTTTGATTTTGAGTCTTTTCGCTTTTGAGACATTATTTTTTTTTTTTTTATAAAGTTTTTTTTTTTTTTTTTATTTTTTTTTTTGAGGAATTTCTGGAAATTTTTTTATAATGAGAGTAATTTTATTATTTTTATTATGTAATTTTATTATTATTTTTTTAAATTCTAAATTTAAATATTTATTTTTTATCTTTGGAATAAAAAATTGTTTTTTTTGTTTATTTTATTCTTTTATATTATTATAAGATTGATTTAATATTTTTATTTTTTTTATAAATTATAGTAAAATAATTTTAATAATAATGAATAATGAGAATTCATCAGAAACATGTAAGTTAATATAATTAATGTAAAAATAGTTAAAATTAATTTTAATAATATAAATAAGAAAGATAATAATTCAGGTAATAATACAATATCAAATTTTTTTCAAAATCAAAATGAACAAGAGAAAAAAAGATTTAATTTTAATCGAAATTTCCAACATATTATATCAAAAAGTCATAATTTAACAAATACTCCAATAAATATAAATATTCAAAATATAAATATTAATAATATCAATTATTATAATAATGATAATAATAATATAAATAATGAAATAAGTCAAAGAAAATTACCAAAAATAATAATAAATAATAATAGAGAAAATCAAAATAAAAATACTCAAAATAATTTTTTTAATAAAACAACTGGAATAATAGGATTTAAAAAAGGAATATCATTTAATTCAATAAAAGAATTATCATCAAATCAAATAAATAATAATCAACAATTTAAAAAAATAAAAATAATAAAAAAAAAAAAATGAACAAGAAAAAAAAGATTTAATAGAAGAAAATAATGATAGTTTCATAGATGAATTAACAGATATTTTAAATAATGTAAATAATAATAATTCTAATAATAATAATATTAATAATTCTAATAATAATAATAATCAAAATTTAAATCAACAAATAATTTTAGAAGATCAAAATGATGAAGAAGAAGAAATTAAAAGTGAAGATGAAAAAGAACCTGATCCTAGAATTAATTTTGAACATATTAATCAATTAAATCAAAAAAGACCTCAAACAAGTTATGGTGGTTTAAATACAAGAAGAAAAAAATTACAAAATGCTCTTCAAGGAAAACAAAATGAAATTCAAAGTAATTTTATCACTAATTATATGAATTTTCCTAATTTAAATGGAAATAATAAATAAATTTTTTTATATTATTGAAATAAAGAATTTTTATAATATTTTATTTATTTATTTAAAATAATTTACTACTATAAATTTTTCTAATTTTAATACTAATAATATTATTTATATAAGAAGAATGTTTGAAAAATGTTCATCTTTATCTTTTTTAAATTTTTATTATAATACTAATAATGTATATGATATGAGTTATATGATTTTTGGTTATAAAAAAAATTGTAAATTAATAAACTGGAATAAGCAATTATTATAATTTAAATATGAAATTTAATTTTAATAATAAAAATATAGAATAATAATATTTTTTAAAAAATATTTAAATATAGGTAAATATGAAAATATAATACAAATTATATGATATTTATAATTTTATTATTTTATATTATTTGTATTTTAATATATTTTTAAATCAAATAATATTTATTACAATAAGTATTTTAATATGATATTTGAAAAAAAATATGTTATAATCATTTTGTTATAATATGATTATAATATTTTTATTTCAATAAAATAAAATTTCATATTTAAATTAT
>JAJJLH010002930.1:0-11583 GCA_023806865.1 Isotricha sp. YL-2021a | reverse complement strand
TCATAATTATATAAAATATATTTGATGAAATAAATGATAAGATTATTAAATAAATTGCATATTTAATAAATTACATATTTTTTTTCAATTAAAAAATTATTTGAAAATACAAAAAATATAAGTTCGTTCAACATTTTTGTTGTTATTCCCCATAAATAATAAAATAAATAATAATTGAAATATATAAAAAAAATAATATATGAATAATAATTAAACTAAAAAATAGTTATATATAAATTGATTATAATTATTAAATCTTTTATAATGAAATAAAAGTTTAATAAATATTATTTCAATCAAAATGGATAATATCATAAAAATTTTGATACCAACTTTATTAACTTTAGGTAGTTTTTTTTATGCTTTTGGTGGGGAAATTTGGAAATTAATATTTTCATTTAAATTGAATGAAAAAGAAAAACAAATGCTATTAAAATACTTAGAACAAAAATATCCTGAATTGGAAAATGATTTAACTAATTTATTAAATCTTATTAAAAAAGAAGACATTAATAAATTAGCTGAAAAAATAAGGGAACTACGCCAATCTAAAAATACAAAAGTGGAAAAAGTTTTATCAGAAAAAAAAAAAATCTTTATTCTAGGAGATACAGGAGTTGGAAAAAGTACTTTAATTAATTGTATTGAAGGAAAAGAATTAGCTAAAGAAGCACAAACAAGTGCTCCAACAACAATAGAATATAAAGAGTTCGAATCAGATAAATATAAGAATTATATTTTTTGCGATACTAGAGGAACTGAAAAAAATAAATATGATGAAATTGTTAATGATAATCTAAAAAGCATATTAGAAAATTCAAAAGGATTAAATTCATATCTTTTTTGGTATTTAATTGGTGCTTCCAGTAATCTTCAAAGTTCTGATGTTAATTATATAAAAAATATAGTAAATCTATTAAATGGAAAAATGCCTTTCTTTTTTATAATTGCTAGATCTGTTGATGAAGATGAAGAAAAAAAACGTTTAGAATCATCACTTCAAGAATATTTTCCTTATATTATAAATTTTAATATTTTTCCTTTACTTGCAAGAGGAAGTACAAGAACTCCTTCGTTTGGTTTAAACGAACTTATGGAGGAAACTGAAAAATTTTTCAAAAAAGATGTTATACTTCAAGAAATTTTTAAAGAAATATATAAAGAAGATGAATTTCAAGAACATTTATTAAATTCCTTAAATAATAATTCTGATATTAAAACACTATTTACTCTAATTTTAAATAAAATGAGATTAAATGATTATTCAAAAGAACTTAATGATAATGAGAATCAGCAAATGGATAATTTTAAAAATATATATCAAAAATTTGTAAAATCACATTTTAATAATATTCATAAATTATGTTGTTTAATAAAGGCAAAAAATAAAATTATTGATATTAATAAAGTAGAAAATACTACTGAAAGACTTATTGATATAAATAATTCAGATAATTGTTTTGAAAATAACATTGATATTAAAAATGAAATATTAAAAGGATTTAATGAAAAAGATAAAGAAAAAATAGAATCAAAATGGGAAAAATATTTATCTGATGAAAAAAGTAAATCAGAAGCAAATAATTTTTTGAATTATTTTTTGGCAATAAAGTTTAATTTAAAATTAGAAAATCATATCAAAAATAATTTATTATTAATTAAAGGATTATTAGATTAAATAAACTTTATAAAATATTTTATTTAAGATTAAAAATTTTTAACTTAAAAAAAATTTAAATAATAAAAATATTAATTAAGATTGAACCTAATTGGGATTTGGGATTTGAGGATTAGGGAATTGGGGATTGGGTAAACATAAAAATATATTTAATTAAAAAAAGAATATGAGCTTTATACTATTTAAAATTATATTATTTTTTTATTGATAATATTTATTAATTAATAATTGATTATAAACAATATTTTATTTTTTTTATTTTTGAATTGTTTCAAATTAAATGATATTTTTAAATAGATTAAAAATAAAATTTACTTAAATTCTTAAAACCAATTGATGCTCTTAAATATTGTAAACTAAAAATTAAAAATTAATGTAAAAATGAATTTTGAAAAATATCTTTATATATTTTTTAAAATCCATTAAATATTAAATATCGTAATACATATCATATAATTCAAATTTTCTTCAAATAAAACAAGGATAATCTATAAATTAAAAAATCAAATTTATATTTTTTATTATCAATATTATTTCAAATGATTACAATTATATTTTATTATTTTTTTATTATCTAAGAATAGGTTTATATTTAAATAGAATTGAATATCAAAATATTTATTTTATAATACAATTTTTAAATTGAGTATTGTTTTAACAAACAAATTAAGAATTCGAGATAAACATTTAAGTGCGATTTTTAATTGTGTACTTAAATATTTTCCCCAAGATGAATTTTGGTCAATAGTATCAAATATTATCATTTGTTTAATTTGAGCAGAATATTTTTCATTTAAAATTTTTTTTAATTTATTTGAAAATTTATTAGATATTTTTTTTACAAATTTTTTTAATTCTTTTACAACAATATCAAAAAAATTAGGACCAAGACATTTTGATACTACATAATTAATCACTTTTTTTTTACCTACTTCAATAACTTTATCTTTTACTACATTAAAATATTGTTTTACACCATTTGATTTAGTCGTTCCTGATAAATCAATTTTATTAAATGGGTTTTTAAAGCCATTGAAAACCCATTTTAAAGTTTCAGAAGTAATTATTTTTATTACAAAAGCCATCTTTCTTTTTCCTAATTCTTTCCAATTAAATTGTTTATTTCCTAATAAACAATCAAAACCATATTCGATATCTTCTATTCCTTCATTTATTAATTTTAATCCAATATTTCCTAATCCTATTCCTTGCAAAAAGCAACCAGCTATTATTTCGCAAGCACCTAAAAAAAATGTAAAAAAAATTCCGAACCAATCTTTTTCAATTTCAACATCTATTTCATAATAACAATTAATCCCAACATCATTTAGGTATAAAAGAACATTTTTAAATTTTGTAACTTTTTGTAAATTTTTTTGATATGAAAATATTTTAGCTTTATCATTATTTAATACATTTTCGATTTTAGATTTATTTTGTTCTAAAATATTAAGCAGTGATTGTAATGAATTTACCTTTGCTTCAATATCAATTGATAATTCTTTTTTATTTAAATTTGTTATATAATTTTTTATATGTTCTGCTATCAGACTTGATGAACCTAATTGGGGTATGATACTGTTTTTGACTGAATTAATTGTTTCTTCTATATTTTTTATAGCTTCTTTTTTGTAGGAATATGATGTTGTATTATTAATTTCTTTCATATTTTTTAAATAATTGGCATAAAAACATATATCTTTACTTTCATCAAAAGCTTTTTGATAATTTTCAAATGTGAAATAATTATAAGGATTTTGAAATTGAATTAAATCCGATTTTTCTTTTTTATATATATTATCTATTTCTTTTTCAAATAAATTAAACGAATTTAAAATTGTTTTTTCATCAAAATTTATTTTATTATTTTCAAAATTTTCTTGCAACCATAATCCCCAAGATTCTTCAACATCTTTTCCTACTGCTTCTGATAATTCTTTATTTCCCTGTGATACTTCAAATATTTGTTGTCCAATTGTTAAATAAAATGAATTATAATAATTTTTTTTTATTTTTTTATAATTGAAAGTAAATTTTTGAAAAAGTTCATCTTTTATTTTAATTTCTTTAATTTTTTTGTTTTGAATATTTTCCATCCTTTTATTTTCCTTTTCATCCCTTATCTTTTTTAAATATTTAATATTTTCTTTTTTATTCGGAATAATAATAGCAGAACCTTTTGCTCCAGAACGTGCCGTTCTTCCCAAAGCTTGTTCTTCAATTCTTGAATTTTCCGGTATAAATGTTATTATAACATGCATTCCTCCATTTTTTCCTACGGTTTCCAAAAGACCAATATCAGTTCCTCTCCCTGCTAAATTAGTTGCAAATATAACTTCTCTTGTTCCATACTTTGATTTTAATTGATTTTCGTTTATGTCATTTCGCTGATATTTATAAAGTGATAAATTGTATTTTTTATAAATTTCATTTTGACTTAATTCATCATATAATAAATTTGATTCTTCAATAGTTAGACTGATAACTAAAACAGTTCTATTTAAATTGTATGTGTGATGAATTATGTTTTTTATTATTTCATTTTTCCATTCGGATTCATTGTCAAAATTTGATATACCTTGTAATACATTGAGACGACTAGGTCTAAAAGGAGGAATGATATAAATTTCAACTTCAAATAAATTTTTTAATAAATTTTGAGAACTTTCCATCCCTAATGTACCAGTAACTCCATATATATTATTTCCATATTGTTCATTGATATATCTTCTTATAAAGGAATGATGAGATAAATAAGTTGTGGTTAAATTTTCCGGGTCTAATTTTAATCCATGTTTAATTTGTAAAAATTGTGCCAAACCATTCGACCACACCATTGTTTGACTTATTACTCCCGTATTAAAAAAATCAACTGGGCAAATCCTAAAATATTCTGTAGGGATTAAGTTATTTTCTTTTAAATTTTCTCTTTCTTCATCATCGATTTCTCTTTTGCCTAAAACATAATCTTTATCTAGCTTCATAAAATGTTTAGCTTTATAAGCATTTTCACACCAATGGGGAATTTGTAATTGGATAAATTTTTTTAAATTATCTGGAATAATTAATTTTAATTCATTATTTAATTTATTATTTGATATAAATTCATTAATTATAAGTTTTAATCTTTCACAAGCAAAATCTTTTCTGTTTTCTATTTTTATTTCTCCGAATAAACCATTATCAATTCCATTATCAATTTCTCTTAAACTATTATAAATAAAAGGATAAAATACATTCAAAAATTCATATGAGGGAAAAGGTGCGCATAATCTCGTACTATCACCTAAATGATCAATGCACATACTATCAACTTCATCCACTATTAAACATCGATAGTTTCTTTCTCCTTTATATTTTCCTTCTGAATGAAAATCATATCTTAATATATCACCTTCAAACCCAAGAGTGTCACCATAAATTATATTTTCAGAATAATTAATAGTTTTAGCAGTGCTTGAACAAGTTAAACCAAAATAATTATAAAATTTTAATTTTTCCTCTGCGTCTCGCATTGATAAAACTATTGAACTTGATAATATATCGACATATTCGATTTGCAATGCTTTTACTATGGCAATACAAGCCACTATATTTGATTTTCCTTCACCTGTTTTTATTTGGGCAAATAATCCTTTATTTTTAGGAGATAATAATATTAAAAAAATTGAAGCTAATTGAACATTTCTTATTCGATGTCCATTTGTATCTTTTTCTAATGCTCTGTCAATTACTGCTAAAGCTTCAGGAAAAAAATTTTCACTTTTTATATTATTTTTTGTATAAATTGATTTAGACCAAGCTAATATTTCATTATCTTCATATTCACATATTTTTTTATTTGATATTCCCGTTTTTGAAATCGTATTAAAACAATAACGAGTTTTTTCTATTAAATTTTTTATTTTTTGAATTAAATTTTCACTTATTTTCCCTTTGTTTTTTTCAAGTAATAAATCAATCATTATATCTAAATTATTTTCATCTATTCCTTTCAAGCTTTGTTCTATTATTAAATCTTTTATCATAAGTTCCCAATCTTCTTTATCGTAATTTTTAAAAATTAAAATTAAATTTTCATTTTTGTTATTTTTACTTTCATATAAAATATTGCTATTAATTATTATTGGAATTATTATTGTAGAAAGAAATTCTGAGTTAATATCTTCAAAATTTATATCTGATTTTATAAATTTAATTATATCAATAATTTTCCAATTTATCTTCACAAAGCAAAGAATAAATAATTCATGTATATCATTTAAAGTGTAATTTATTTTATTTTTGATGTAAACTAAAGTTATTTCATTTAATAAAGTCTCAATTGAATTATTATTATTTTTTAATGTTAAACAAAGTTTAAATATTTCATCTTTTAATGATTTATTATTTTTTAGATATAATAATAATGTTTTAAAATTATTTTGAGAATCAACAAGAAAAGTAAAATATTCAATTAAATTATCAGCTATTTTTTCTAAAAATATTATATCTTCATCATTTATTTGGATTTTATTTATTATTAATAATTTTTTTATCCATTTTTTTCTTAAAGAATCCAGATAATTATTATTATCACAAGTCACAAAATTTAAACTAAAATCAATTTCTATTATCTTTAAATAATTAAAACATTTAGTTATTAATTCATTGTTCCAATTATATTTTGTTTTTTGACAATTTATAATTCTCAATAATTTTATTAAAGATGAAATATTTTTTTGTTCTTTTTTTCTAATAATATTTATAGAAGAATATATTTCATCTTTTATTTTATTATCTTTATTAGATAATTCATTTATAATATTTTCTAATTGTACTTCTTCTAAAAGAAAATTTTTCATTTCTTCGGTTGAATTAAAATTTTCAATTTGATTTAAATCACTCCAAAAATCAGTTTTTTTTAATTCTGATATAATCATATTATTATTTTCTGTTGTTATTGTATTTGAAGAATACATCCAATATAATATTAATTTATAATCACTTATATTAGATGCCATTTTGCTAAAATTAGAAATTATAATTTTCTTAAAATATTCATCTATAATATTAAATTCGATTTTATTTTTTACATTTTTTAATGTTTTTCCAATTAATTCATTTTCATTTTTTTCAAAAAATGTCTTTATTGAATTAAAATATTTATTTTTCATTCTTATATTACAAAATATTTTTTCAAAAATAATAGATATATAATCTTTAATATTAACTCCCACTGCTCCATATATTTTTTCAACATTATTTTTTTCTTCCATAAATTTATTCAATATTGTTACAGGTATTGTGATATCTTTATTAAGTAAATATATTAATAAATTTAAAAAATATATTTGTATATTTTGTTCATATTTTTCTAATGAATTATAAATTTTTAAAAAATATCTTTCTGGAATAGAAGAAGAATTTTCCATAAAATTTTTAATTAAATTAATATTATCATTATTAATATTATTACTGTCTAAATTTTCAATTTTTATTACATTTGAATATTCTTCGGGTAATGCATTTATTATTTCATTTGATAATAATTTAAAAATTTTTTGAATAGGAACATATATTTTTTCTTCATTATTATTAATTGTAATATAAATTAATTTTCTTATATTTTCGTTATTTATTTTATTATTATCAAAAAATTGTAAAATTATATTTAAAGAATTCTCAATCTTTGTATTATTTTTGTTAAATAATTTAGAATATTCTAATATAGCTAAAGCATTTGAATTATTTTCAAGAATTTTTATAATTATTGAATATGTTTCGTCTAAATTATTATATAAAAGATTAAAATATTTTTCATGAACAATTCCATAATTAGTGACATAAGATTGAAAAAACTTATAATTATCTTCCTTTAAATTGGATTCAATTTTACAATATTTATCAAATTCATAAAAATCTTTTATAATTTTTCTTTCCGAGTAAAAATTTTTTTCTAAAGATAATATTAGATTAATTATATTATCATTTAATTGTTTTCTTTTTATTAATTCTTCGATATTATTAATATTATTATTTATGATATTTTGCTTCTCTTTTATTTCTTTGAATTTTAATGAATCAAGAAGATATTTTGAAAACTTATCATATAATTTTATATTTCTCATCATTATATTAAATAGTTTATTAAAAGTACTATTTAAAATATTGGCTTCTTTAAATATTATATCAAGTATACTAATCAATTCATTTATTAATTTATCTTCTAATTTATTATTTTCAATAATATCCAAACATATATTAATTTCTTCTACATTTAATAAATAGTGTTTTTTTGATAATAAAGAAAGACCTTTAATAACAAGTTCTATTTCTGCTGAATCTTCATTATTTTTATATTGTTTCAAAATATTTTCAAAAATTTTTATACATCCTTGAGGGACTTTGCAATTATCTATAATATTAATAAAACATGACATTAATTTAATAAAAGACTTTTTTGATAATTTATTTTTATTGTCAAATTTATCCATTATTAATTTTGTTGCATTTTTTCCTAATTCAATTTTATTTTTTGCCATTTCATCAAACACATCTACTGATTTTTGAAGAATTATATCATTTTCATTATTTTTTATTAAATTAGAAACTATTTTTTCTGAATATTTATTTATTTTATATCCATCTTGAATAATATTTATAATATTATCTAAATTTTTTGTTTTTGAATTTTCATTTTTTGAATATTTTAAATTTTGTGAATTTTCTACTAAGGATAAAACTTTTTTTTGGTTTTCATTTAAATTATTTTTATTTTTATTTATTATTTTGTAACTCTTTTCATATTTTTCATCTTCTTCCATATTTTCACTAACACTTGAATTTAAACTCGAACTACTATAATCTTCTTCTTTAATATTTTGGATATTATCCTCTAAAACATTAAATAAATTTTTTGTTGCTGTAGTTTGCAAATTTTGATTGTCTGATACTTTATCTAATATTTTAAATATTTTTTTTTGATGTTTAGAGCCTATTTCATTTGATATATTATCAACAAGTTCTCCTGGTATTTTTGAATTTTTATTATATTCTAATACTTTGTTAACAGTTTTAATAACATTTTTTTTAATAAATTTATAATAATCTTCTGTATTCTCATTCTGACTTGTTTCTAATAAATTATTCATTTGATTAAGAACTTTTTCCGAAAGACCTTTTTCATTTTGAGCAATATTATTTATACATTGGAAAATTTTTTTTGTCGTATTTCTTTTTTCTTTTTGTGAATGTTGAAGTTGCTTTTTATCGAGATCATAATTTTTTTTTTTAAAATGTTTTTTTAATTCAATTTTTGTCTTTTCATCATTTATTTTTAATGTTTCAATTAATTGTTTTCTTACTTCTTTATCCACTTCATCTTTTATTTTTTCAAATATATTCTTTTTATCTTCATATTCATCATCGATTTTTTTATTTTCTTCATTATAAACATTATAATCATTTTCAGATATATATTCGATTAAACCATTAGTTAATTCAGAGTTTACTTTCATATTACGATTCTTTTCCAAAAAATTATTTAATATTTCAACACTATTATCAAATATATTTCTATCATTTTCATATATAATATTATTTTCAATTAATTTCATTGGTTTTTCCATATCATTATTATTTAAATTTTCAATATGAGGATAAATCTTTAATAAGTTATTTCTTATGCTTTTATCTTTTATACTCAAACCCTTTGTGATTTTTTCCTTCATTTCTTCGTCCAAGTTGCATTTTCCTTTTTGCTTCAAATCTTCAGAAATTAATTCGGATGAAATATGTGATATAATTTTTTCCTGAATATATGAATTATTATCTGGTTCATTTGAAGTTTGAACTTCTTCATTTGATTGAATTATATTATCAATTAAATTATTAATTGTTTCTTTTTTTAATTTTTTTCCTTTTTTAACTAAATTTATATTTATTTTAATTGCTTTTTCTTTTATGTGTTTGTTTTCATTTTTTATTTCGTTTTCTATTATTTTTTCTTCTTCTTTTGTTATATTATTTAATCTATAATCATTTCTGTCATCAAATATTTCATTAATTAATTTAATATAATTATTATTTTTTTCTTCATTTATAAATAATTCTAAACTTTTTATTTTATTTTCAATTTTATATTTTAATATAGAATATTGTTCTTCTCTATCTTTATCTTTAGTTATATTTTCATTTATATTTTTTATTTGTTCTTTCAAATAATTAATTGCTTCTTTTTTATATTTTTCACAATAATCATCAATGAATAAAGAATAAGCTTTACTCATTTTGTTCATTATTTCAATATTACTTGTTTTAATATTTATCATTATATTGCAAAATTTTATGCATTTTTTCAAATCATAATTTTGCTTGCTTAAACTATCTTCAATATATTTTGATATAATTTCAATTTTATGATTATTAATTTCATCATTAGGTTCTTTTATCATTTCGATTTTATTATAAGCTAAAATATATTCATTATTTTTTAGTAATATATCAGAACATTTATCTATAAATTTATTTTTTATTTTTTGATCTTTTAATTTTGATATATATTCATTAAAAATTATTTCAGCTTCTTTTATGTTATTTTTCTCAATAAAATTATTATAATTTTTTGTATAACATAAAATTATAGTATCAAAAATTTTTTCAATGATTTCACCCTTTTGTTTATTTTCATTTATTTTATCAAGGTAAAGCATAGCTTTTTCTGCATTATATAAGGATTCATTATAATTTCCTTCTTCAAAAAAAATTAAAGCATTTGCTCTATATATTAGGCTCATTTTATCTTCAGAATAATTATATTGTTTTGCTTCTTCTATTAATTTTTTGCAATCAGAATAATTTTTTTGTTTTATTTTTTCTTCTATAATTTCATTTAAAATATTGATATAATCCAATTGTAAAATTTCATTATTTTTATCATTATTTAATACTTTTTTCATTATATCTAATAAATATTCTTTATCTTCCTTATAATCAAAAATTTGTTTAGCCATTTTAATAATATCAGCATATTTTTCTTTAGGAAAATTATCAATATCAATAATTGAATCAATTTTTTCTTTTGCTTCTAACAATTTTTTTTGGTCTTTAAGTCTTTTTATATCATAATTAAATTTACCAAATACTATTTTTATTGTATCATTGATAAATTTTTTATCTTTTTTAAATAATAGTTCAAATGCTTCTTTATAATTTTTATTTTTTATTTCACCTAAAATTTTCAAATATTCAAGATTATCCATTTTATTTAAGACAATTAATTTTTTTTATTATAATTTAATATTTTAATGGAAAAAAAAAATGAATCTCCATACCATTATATAGCTGTATGTATAGAATCATTTTTAGGGGCTTTAGCAGAAGAGGAAAGATACTTTAAAAAATTTGTTGAATTTTTTGCGAGTAAAGAAGGATTTAAACTTGATACTAAAGATGAAATTGGTTTCATGAGTGCTAAAGATATTTTTATTATTGCTTTATATTGTAATGATTGTCATAAATTGAAAGATAATATAAATATTTTAATGAAATTAATTAAAAAAGAAGAAAGAACATTTAATAACATTATTACTGTTTTAACGGAATTATTTGAAAAAAATGTAAATAATTGCCAAAAATTTTTGAATATTCAAGAAATAAATGAAATATGCGCTCTTTGTGAAGATATATCTAATGAAGAAAATGAAGAAGAAAATTAATATAAAACGAAATAAAAAATGAAAACAAACACATAAAAGAAAAAGCAATTAAAATAAATATAAATTTAGTTAAAAAAGGAAAAAAATTAAAGCATTTGCTCTATATATTAGGCTCATTTTCTTCATTAGATATATCTTCACAAAGAGCGCATATTTCATTTATTTCTTGAATATTCAAAAATTTTTGGCAATTATTTACATTTTTTT
>JAJJLH010002929.1:0-11595 GCA_023806865.1 Isotricha sp. YL-2021a | reverse complement strand
GAACTAAGGAATAAATTTCCTAATTTTAAATCTCTATGTATTACTTTTGATTTATGCATATATTTTACTGCACTTAATATTTGACTTAAATAATATCTTACTTCTAATTCAGATATTATTTTTCTTTTTTTTAATAATTCATTTAATGTTTTACTTTTACATAATTCTAATAGTATATATACATTTTCAGAATCTTCAAAATAATGTTCAAATTTTACTACATTTGGATGACACATTGATCTATGAATTTTTATTTCTGATTTTAATTTTGTTTTTGCACTTTGTTTTGTTATATTCGATTTTGATATTATTTTACCTGCATATGTTCTTTGATTTGATATACATTTTAATTCGTAACATTTTGCAAAACCACCTTTTCCTAATAATTTACCTTTTATATATTTTTTAATTGCCTCTTGACCATTTGATCTTTGGACACGTTCTTCAATTTCTTCTTGGTTTACATCGGTTATTGTTTCACTTTCGGGTTCTGAATCCATTTTTGAATTTTTTTTTTTGAAATGATTATTTAATTTAATTTTAAATTATGTTTTTGTTTTATTTTAGTTTTTATTTTTGTAGAATTTTTTTTATTTTTTTTAAAATATATTAATTGGGTTTTAAATAAAAATTAATTATAAAAATCTTTATTTATAAATTATCTTCTATTTCTTTATTATTTTTTTTTACTTTTTGTATTAATTTTTCTAAACTTTTAAATCTTTCTGAGTTTTGTTTATTTTCAATTTGTCTTTGTTTTTTAATTTTATCAATTTCCTTTTGTAATAATTTATATTTAGAAATTAAATTATTATCTGAATTATTAGTGCTATTAAATAACCAATTTGATTCTGTCTGAAATCTTTTTTCAGTATCATTTTTAATATTATCTAAATTATCATCATCTATTTTATCTCTAAAATTTTCTTTAGTTTTATTTTCAATATTATTAATTTTAATAATATACTTCCTCCTTTTCTTTTTTTCAATAATTGAAAAATTAAAATTAACAATTCTTAAACAATTTTCTTTAAATTTATTATTATCAACATAAATACTAGGACAATTAGTAATAAAATATCCTTTATTAATCATTTTACTAAAATTAAGTCTATTTCTCAAAGAATAACCCCAAATAAGGCAATTTCCACTAACATTAATATTAGGATCACAAGGAGAAGCACAAATTAATATCATAATATGTGAATTTTTAAATATTACATTTTCACATAATTCAGTTAACATCTTTGTTCTTATTATTTCTGGATAATTTCCTTTACTTAAAGCAATTGATATATTCACTATATCATTATATACTTTTGAACTTTCTCTATATAATATTGTTGTTGGTGCACTTGCTGGGGCGAATCCATATAAAGAATCATTTAATTCTATAAATGATATTTTTGAAAATGGTTCTATTGAGTTTTCTTCTTTTAATTCTTCTATGGTTTTATTTT
Source organism: Isotricha sp. YL-2021a (assembly GCA_023806865.1). NCBI lineage: Eukaryota > Ciliophora > Litostomatea > Vestibuliferida > Isotrichidae > Isotricha > Isotricha sp. YL-2021a. The sequence goes on along the minus strand of JAJJLH010002929.1, from coordinate 10,135 downwards.
CTATTAATTTTTTTATATCTGTTTTTGAATTTATTTTATATAATGTAAATGTTAATAGTAAATTTGATTTACTTTCCATATATTGAATATTATGCATTTGAGCTAAGTCACGTCTTCTTTGTTGTAAATTTGCTATTATTGAATAAAAATCTTTAACTTCAAAAATAATAGTTTCTTCAAATATAATTTCCTTTTCATCTAAATAATATTGTTCAATAATAAAGCTTAGCATTAATTTTGTATTATTATTATTATTTTTATAATTAGTCTCCGGATTTTCAAAATTATCATCATTATTATTTTTATTTTCATTTTCATTATTATCATTATTATTATCACTATTATTCATATAATCAATTAAATATAAAATTTTATCAACAGTAAAAGCAATAACCCCTTTAATTTTAATAGTTCCAAACATAGTATAAGACTTCCCACTTCTTGAAGGTCCAGCAACAAAAAAACAAGAATTAATTCCTTGAAATAATTTAATAATTTTACTTTCTACAGTTTGTAAATAAACATCACATAAATCTTCAGTTTCACAAAAACAATTATCATATTCATATATTGATGCATTTCCTAAAATTGTTTTATTTATATCTATTATATCTCTTTCATTTCTTACTGAATTCATTATACATGTTCCATTTAATGCATCTTGGGTTATTACTATTTTATTACATTTTGGATATGATGTAAACATGTAATATAAGTAATTAAATATTAATTTTTTTTTATTTTCATTTGGTTCTGTTAAATTTTTATTTTTATAATTTGGTTTTTTATTTTGTAATGATTCTGTTGTTGATTTTATATTTTTTATTCTTTGATTATTTGAATTTGTTTCTAAATTGGAATTTGCTTTTGATTCTTTTTTACTTTGATGACCTTTTATAAAGTTAGTTGGAAGTTTTGTATATCCTCTTAATCTAACAAAAATTTCAACATTTTCATTTTTACTTGGTTTTGGATAATTAATTGATGATGATGTAGTTTCCATTAAAATATTTTTTAATCAAATACAAAAAAAAACAAAATATATAAAAAATAAAAAATTATTAAAGAATAAAAATTAAAAATAAAATAAAATATTAATTAATATATTTAAAAATGGAAAAAGAAAATGCAACATTAGATCCATTTTTCCAAGTATTAAAAACAAAATTCCCAGAATTAATAGAATTAATAACAGATAAAGGTTACATTTTAATAGCTCCAGCAAAATCAGTAATAACAGTAAATGATTTAACATTAAAATTTTATTACAATCACATATATAAAGTAAGTAAATATGATCCAACATTATATATAAATTTAAATGGTAAAATATTGAAAAGTGAAGAAGATCATTTTGAAACATTTTTAAATTGGAAAAAGGAATTAAAATTAGAAATAAAAGAATTAAATCAAATGTCTTTAGGAACAAATATTTATATTCATTATTATCAATTATCTAATGCAGCTTGTGATGAATCAATTGAAATTAATATTCAAGTAAGTAAAGATATTAATAAAGATGAGGAACTTCCTTCTTGTAAAAGTATGAATGATTATCTTAAATTTTTTAATGATAATAAAGGAGAAAATTATGATAAAATTAAAATTGTTCTTAAAGAATTAATTCATAGTTTAAAAAATAATTTTATTTTTATGAAAGGTCATGAATCTTCTTATGTTATTAATTTTAAGGAGAATGTTAATAAATTTATTGATTGTTATATTATAGGTATTGAAAAAAATGAAGAAAATATTAAACCTTTTTTAAGTAGGAAAAATAATGATAATGTTATTTATCAATTTGTTGAAAGTTTAATTTTTTCTGAATTATATGATTTTATTAAAAAGAATTTAAATGAATTTTTTAAAGAAAAAAATGAGGAATTTAAAAATAATGTTAAAGAAAGTATTTATAAATATGAATTAAGTGGTTTAAATGTTAATGAAATTAGTAAAAATTGTAAATTTGAAAAAGCAATTGATAAATTAAATGAAATTGAAAAATTAAAAACTGTTTTTGAAAAAACGAGATTAATTTCAGAAGTTAATACTTTAATAACAGAAGAAGTTAGAAATGCATATGAATTAGCAAAAAAAATTTTTATTTCAGATTCAGATTTATTAATTCAATATTGGATTTTTGTTATTGCACATTGTAATATTCAAAATATTTTTGCTGAACAATTTTTTTTAACTTCTTTCTCTTTATATAAAGGATTTGGCCCAGATGCTTTTATTTATACTACTTTTATTACTGCTTTTTCTGTTCTTGAAAAAGAAAATATTAAAAATGTTAATAAAGTTATTTCTGCACAAAAAATTGAATCTCAATATATTGTTTTAGGTGATGGATAAAGAAATTTATTTTTTATTTTAAAAATTAAATATAATTAAATATTAAAATATTTAATTTTTATTAATTTATGTTTTTTTTTATTATAATTTTTTTATATTTTAAATTATTTAATTTATTAATTATTTTAGAATAATTAATCAATTTATTTCTAAGAATTAATTCAATTATTTATTTATAATTATTAATTTTTTCAATCCAAAATTAAAATTAATCATCCTTGAATGCTTTATACATAATTAAAATTAAGAAAAAAAATGTAATATTAATAAGTAATATTATATAAATTCTTCATATAAAGAATTAACAAAAATATATACTGAATAAAATTTAGTTGTTTATCATAGATCTAGTCAAATAAATTTTAGATGATTTATTTTTGAATTTAACTTCATCATTTTTATTAATAGTATCATTTTCTTCTTCAACATTCTCATTATCCAAATCAAAATTTCTTTTTTTACCAATAAATTCATTTTTAAATTTACAACCTTCTTTTTCATAATATAACAAAGATTTATCAACTTTACTTTGTATAAACAATTTATTAAAATATTCTTTTAAATTAATCAAATTATCTTTTAAATCATAATATTTATCAATAATATCTTTTAAATTTTTTTCTTCCTTCCCAGGATTCATAATTCCTTTCATCATTTTTTCTGGATTAGAATTTTGATCATTAACAATAATTAATATATTACTTATAACCATATTCTTATGTAGAATATCTAAAATTTTATTTTTAACAATTAAAGCATCATACAATATATTAATATCACCTTTAATAGAAATATAAAAAGCAATTAATTTTAATAATTTATCATTTCTAGTACATCTTGTACAAAAACATTGACCAGAACAATAAGGACATAACCAATCATTTTTATTTTTAATATCATCACTTAATGTATCATAACTTCCTTTTAAACAAAAATTACAAAAAAATCTTTTACATTGATAATGATTTTCATTATCTTTTGAAGCATCAATAAAATCATTTGGATTTCCTTCAAAATCTCTTATAATTAAACTTTTATATTCTAAAAAGAAAAATTAGATATATAATAATAATTTTATTTTTTTTTAAAAATTTAAAATTATTATTATATATTTAATATATTATAAAATAATATATTTTACTTCTGATTACAGTTGTTCCATTAACACAAAAAGTTTTAATTGGTCTTTGACACATTTTATTACCAATTAAATGTGATTTACATTGAACAATAACTTCACCTGGTTTTCTTTGTTTACAATGATGACAATAATCATATTTAATTTGAATTTTTTTTGCTACTTGAATTTCTTCTTTTTTTAAATTAGTTTTTATTTTTATTTTATTATTTGTTCCTCCTGTATTATAATATAAATGTGTTTTTTCTTGAAATAAATCATATACACTTATACTATTTAAAGGATCTCTAAAACTTATTAATTCTTCATATTCATTTTCATTTAATTCTATTGATTGAATTTTTTCTGTTGGATCAAATGTTATTATATATTTATTTTGATTATTTTCTTTTTTTATTCCACAAATTGATTCTGCAAATTGTTTCATTTGAAGATTATATATTTGATTAATTAAATTATCATATTGTTGTTGTTTTATTTTAGGAGAATCTAAATCTATTTCTTCTTTGGGAAGATATTCTTTTTTTATATCAGAAATTTTTTTTACCTTTGATAAATTATTTAAATTTATTTGTTCGATATGTGATAGTTTATTTTCTAAAAATTCAATTTCATCATTTAGATTATTATCTTCATTACAATGTAATAACCAATCACTTTTATCTAAATAAACATTACAACCAAATAATTTTGTTACAAACTCAGGATTATTTTTTTCTAATTTAATTAATAAAAAATGTAAATATAAAAATTTAGTAATCTTACTTATATTTTGTTCTAAATATTTTCCAGCAAAAGTTAAAAAATTTTTTGGAAAACCCGTTCCTGAATAAACATTATCATTTTCTGGGACTAAATATCATATAAAATAATATATAAATATAAATATTATTTTTTTAATTTTATAATCACTTACCATGTTGTGAGAATAATGAAATAAGATGGCTTATTTCATAAGGATTTAATTTGTATTTATTTGAAAATTGATATTCATTGATGTTTTTCCAAAATGTTTTCATATTAAAAGGATGTGATATGTCTATTTGAGTTTGTGGTGTTTCTTTTTTTATCTCTTCTTCATATTCTTGTATTATTTGGGACTTTACACTCATTATTTTTTATAATATATATTGTTGTTTACATTTTTTTTTTAAGGACTTATTGTAAAAAAATATTTTATATACATGAGATTTTTTTTTTTGTTTTTTAGGTTTTTTATTTTTTAGATTTGTGTTTTTTTGATATTTTTACTTTTTAAGTTTTTGGAATTTTTCAAAAAATAAAAAAGGAATTTTTTTTAATTCTTAAGATTGATAAATTCAAATAATATTTTAATATTTCATTAGAAATTATTTATTAATGTCAATATTTGAAAATATTATTTAAAGAGAAAGAAAAAAGTTTAAAGATGTTAAATTTTATGTTTTAAATTTAAAAGTTTTCTTAAAACATATTTAAAAATAATGAACCGCACTTTAATAAATTTTTTATAATAAATATTATATTTCAATATAATTGTGATTTATTTATTTATTTTTTTTAAGTAATTAAAGATATTAAAATAACTGTTTTAATTATATTTTTAATAAGAAATAACATTTACATTTTTTAATATATAGCTCAAAAGTAAATAATATAAATTTTATTTATCATAAAAAAAATTATCAATAACTTTTTCAGCATCAATTGATGGTGTATTAAAATTATTAATTTTAGAATTACTTTTAGACATTTTTTTTGATGAAAAAGAAGTTCTTGAAAATTTATTATTTCTTAATGTTTTATTAAATAAATCTTTTTCTTTATTATATTTTTTTTTCTCTAAAAGAGATTGATTTGATAAAATTTGCTTTGAAATTGGTTTATAATATAATCTAAAATTTAATTTATTTATTTGTTCTTGAGTCATTATTACTTTTTTATTATATTTTTTCATTTCATTTAATTCTTTTTCTTCTTTTATTTTATTTTTTAATTCACTTTCTTTCTTTTTTATTTTTAAATTATTTTTATAAATATTTAACTTTTCTTTGAATCTTTCATCATATATTTGATTCCATTGTTTATTTGTCTTTATTTGTTTATGTGATTTACTTTTTTTAAAATGTTTTTCAATATCATTCATTAAAATATCATCAGAAGTGATTTTGCTTTTTTTTATTTTTTCTTCATTTCTTCTATTTGAATCTTCAATTAATCTATTAAATGTTTCTATTAATTTTTTTTCTTCTATTTTTGGTTTTTGTTTATTTAGAATTTCATTAACTTTTTTTTCTTGTAATATTTTTTTTGAAGTATAATTTTCCATTCTTTTAATAAAATCATTTTCATTATTAAATTGCATTTTTGAATATTCATTTTCAATTTGATAAATTAATTCTTGTGTATTATATTTGTTATATTTTTTTTTTAAATAATTTTCATATTTTTCATTTAAATTTTGATATGGAGATTCTAATATTTTTTCTGATTTATTTTTATTTAGATTTTTTTTTTCTTTTTGTTTATGATTTGAATATTTCATTATTGAATTTTTAATATCATTCATTGATGGAGTAATATTTTTTTTTGTTATTTTGAGAAAAGAAGAATTTAAAGATTTATTTTGTTTTTCTATTTTATAATTATTATTTGCTTGTTTATTTTTTTTTACTATATTTATATTATTTCTTGAATATGTTATCAAACTAATTTTCTTTAATTCTGGAGTTTTAATTTTATTATTAAATAGTTTTTTCTTGTTATTTGATGAAATATCATTTCTAATTTTATTTACTAAATCTTCATCTAAGATTTGTTTTTTCATTTAATTAAATACAAAACATTATTTATTATTAATTTAAAATAAAAAAAAATTTTCAAATACATTAATTATTTAACAAAATATATTATCATAAAAAAATATAAAAAATTTACCAAAAAAAATTATAAAAAATTAAATAAAAAAACCCTAAAACAACAATAAAAAAATTCAAAGGTTTTAAACTATAAAATAAAACCAAAAAAAAAAAATCCAAAATAAAAAGAAACAAAAAATTTACTATAAATCTTTTTCAATAATCATTTTAGTATAATTTAACATTTTCCCTAATAATTCAGTTTCACTTTTTCCAATAGTAATTTTATTCACAATCAAAATCAAATCATTTTTTTCATAAGCAACAAATTCAGTATTTTTTAAAATATTTTGAACATCATTTATTTTCAATTTATTTAATTTCATTTCTAATTCAATTCTCATCCCAGTTCCTAAATAAACAGGACTTACAGTTAAAAATCCAATACCCATATCATAATTAAATTTTAAATATTTAAAAAATTCATTATTAATTTTAATTAATTGAACTAAATATTGATTAATTTTCTCTTTTGGTTCCTTTAAACAAAGACAAAATTTAAAATGACATATATCATTAACAACACAAAATATATTTTTTTTATTTAAAAATCTAATAATTCCTCTATAATTAGGATAATCAACATCTAAATTACTTTTACATAATCTATCATCATGAAAAATAAATTTATATTCATTTATTATTTTATCACTTTCTTCTTTATCATCAACTAAAGATAAATATTCACATAATTTCCCTTTTGAATTATATGAATCAAGGGCTTTTTTAATTAATTCTTCAGTTTTTTTATTTTCATTATTTAGACTTGGTGCAAAAGTATAACCATCAATATTTCTAAACAAGAAAACATTAAGTAATTTTATTTTTTCTAAATCATTTCCTTCTATTGAAACTATATTTGGACTTTCATCTCTTATATGAATATGTTCCATTGTTTTACAATTAAAATTTTGACTTAAGTATATGTATTTATATACAAAAAGAGTAAATGATAAATATTCTGATTTATCTTTAAATAATATTCCTAAATTTTCTGGGATGTTATTATCACAAACTGGTTTTATTAAATCATTTATATTTGTTCCTGATAATGATATATTATATTTTATTTTATCAAATGTTTCATCATAGGCTTTTTTAATATTTTGAAATATTGTTTCTTTTCTATCTGGAAGATTCATTTTTTGAAAAGATGTTTTTTTTTGTTCTTTATTATTATTAAATATTTTTGATAATCCAGCTAATTTATTTAAATAAATAACTAAAAATAAATAAATTTTATAGCCTAATTTACAACTATCTCTAATAATTAAATTTATATCTTTTCCATCTCTTATAATTTCAGTATAATTAAATTTTAATCCATTTAATAATTCATCAACAGTTGCTCCTTCAATAAGAACATCATCAACATTTTTTAAAACAATTTCAGAATAAACATTAAATCCATATCCAATTAAATTAATATTAGTAGTTAAATAACCATAATTTTTATGTAATTCAAATGGAATTACTAAAGATAATTGTTGAATTATTTCAGTTATTTCATGATAACCTTTTTCAATATCTAATTCATTTTCATTTATAACTTTTAATATTTGTAAATGATCAGAAAAATTAATTAAAATAATAAGAGAATGATCTTCAGAAATATAAACATATCTATAATCAGGCCAACTTTGTTTTAAATTTGCAGAAACCATCCATTTAAAATCAAAATGTATATCATTTAATATTTTCTCAATTTCATTTTTATGATTTTTATAATTATATTTAATCAAATCAGGAATAACATTTTGTTCAATTTTATCTTGAATTTGTGTTTGAAGTAATTCAGAAACTTCAGAAATTTTATTATTACCAGCAGAAAAATTATTAAAAGCATATTCTTGAACATTTCTTGAAAAAGACAAAATTAATTTTTTCATATAACCTTTTAATTGAGAAATCCCACAATCCATATTTAAAATTTTTGAAAAATTATTAATAGAAAATTCTTTTAATTCATTTGATTTAATTTGATGAACTTCATCAATAATAGGTTCTAATAAATCTTTATAAGCATTAATACAATCAGAATCAGAAATAATACAACCTATTTTATCTTCAGGTAATAAATCATTTAATTTTGTAATTGAATTAATATTATTTCCAAATTTTGTTTTTATTTGTCTATAATTTAAAAAAGATGATTTTGATAAATTTTTTTTTAATAAATTATTATTTTTTTCTGTAAAATTAGGATATTTTACTACTGGATATGCTATTGGGTATGGTTCTGGTATTTCTAAACCAAATTCTTTTCTTTCTTCTTCTGTCATTAAACTTGCTAAATATTTTATCATGAATACATATGGATGAGGGTCTTTTTCATGTAAGAGACTATTTAACATTTCACTTATTACGTTTTCTATGTCGTATTCGTCTAAATATTTTTTTGCTGCTAATTGACGCTCTTGTATTTTTGTTATTTGATCCATTTATGGTTTTTTATGTTTAAATTATTTTTTTTTTTTGATTTAAAATTAAATTTTTTTTTATTTTTTTATTTTTATTTATTTTTGATTTTATTTTTCTGATTTTTAATTATGATATTTATATAAATTATATTAATCAAAAATATAAAAAAATTTTTTTTTCATATTTTTTCATTACCCTTTTTATCATATTTAAAAGTTATTTTTATTTAATATAAATAAATAATTATAATTGTTTTATTCATATTATAAATATAATTTGTTCTATTCAATAATTTAATTAACTCCAAAAATATATCTATTTATAATCTTACGTTACATGAACAAAAATATTTTGACAATCAATTTTTTTTGTATCATATTTTCATAGATTTAAAATATTCATAAAATACATTTTTCTAATTTTTAATGATTTTTAAATTTGAGGAAAAAATAAATTTTCTTCTTTAAAAACTTTATCTTTATCATTTTCATAATATAAATTATCATTATTATCCAAATTTATAAATAAATTTGGATCAAAATCAAAATTTAAATCATTATTTTTAGTATAAGAAAAAATATTAATAATCTCAGGTTCAATTTCTTTATTATTATATAAATTTTTTTTATATAAAGTCATTTCATTCATTAAATCATATTTTTCTTGTTTTAATCTCTCTATTTCATCTCTTAATGTTTCTTCTTCACAACTTGCTGTTGATAATGAAATAGATGAATTACAATTAATAAAATTATTTGTATTAATTTTAGAAATTGGAAAATTCGATTTATCATTGAAAAAATTTGGTATATTAACTTCTTCAATTTGAGTTATTTTTTTTTTATTTTCTTTTTTTGTATTTTTTTTTTCTATTTTAAAGTTAATTTCATTTTTTTTTTCTTTTTGTTTAATATTTTGACTTTCTTTTATTATTTCATCTTCATTTTTTTCATATTCTTTTTCTCTTGTTTTTAATTCTTTTTGTATTCTCAAAAATAAATTTTTAAAATTAGAATTATGAGTTTTTTGTCTTGTTTTTTTTGTGAAATAAAGAAATATTAAATTTAACATATTTTTTAATTCAGATGTTGATGTTTTTTTAATTTCTGATAAATCATATCCTACACTAGTACCTTTTACTAATTGAGGTTGTTTTCTTATACCTATAATATTTTTTTAATAATCTCATTACTTTTTTTACCCATTGATTTTTAATATATTATAAATTTTTTTGATATCCTTAATTTTAATATAATAATCTTTTATATAAATAAAAAATTATTTTCAAAATGAAATTAAAGATGTATTATATAATCTTAATTAT
>JAJJLH010002928.1:0-11621 GCA_023806865.1 Isotricha sp. YL-2021a | reverse complement strand
ATTCTATATTAGAGATTTTAATGGGATTTTTGAAACTTTAATTTTTCTTTTAACATTTATAACTTTTATTTTAATGATTCATTCAAGTTTTCTAATTTTTTCTAATTATACAATTTTTAAAATAAAAGAAAAAAGTTATTATCCTTATGATATAATTACAAATTTTTTTAATAATTATTCAATGTTATTAAAAGTAGATTTAATTATAATTAAAAATTTAGTTCTTTTTAAAGTCACAATTTCAAAAATAAATATTTGTACTTTTATTTCAATATTATTAGTCATTTTAATGTTTTTTTTATATTGTGTATTTTATTTTCAATATCCTGCTTTGTATTTTCAAAATTTTACTTTTCATAAATTTAGATTTTGTTTTATTTTATTATGTTTATTTTGGACTTTAATTGCTTTATGTAAAATACATAAATATATAAAAATTTATTATTTTTGTATTTTTAATTTTATAATTTCTTTTTTTTTATTTATGATATTTTTCAGTTCAAAAATATATTATCAAATTACAACAAAAGATATGATGAATTTTATTAATAATTTATTTTATATTATTACAATTAGAAATCAATCTGATGATTTATATAAAAAACTCTTTATTGAAAAATTAAATTTTCATTATTTAACTTGTAATGAATGTAATTTTTGTAAAACTTATTTAAAAATAAAAGAAAAATTAATTCCAAAATTTGCAAGAGTTAAAACAACAACAAAACATATAAAATATTATAATAAAATAAAATATACTATAAGTACATATGATAATGATTTATTTATTTTCTTTTCAACTTATCTTGAAATGTTTGGTAAAAGTTTATTTCAAATGAATAATAAAAACAATTTAATTGAAATTTTTTATGATTTATTTACTATTTATCAATATTGTTTTGAATCAAGAAAAGTTTCATATAAATTAAAATGTGATGTTTGTGATTTAATTTATAAATATAAAGATACAAATCAAAATATAATTTTAAATTTAATTTATATTTATCAAGAATTATTTGATTCAAAAGATGAAAATTCAATTAATATAATAAATAATATACAAGTTTATATTTTATTTGTTAAAAAAATAACACATATATTAGATAGAATAAGTAATTATTTTCATAATGAAATTAAATCACCAATTCATTTTTTAAAATTAGGAATTGAATTAAAAGAATTAAGAAATAAAAAAAATATAGAATTTTTAAAAAGTCTTTTAAAAACAAATGATTATTGTATTGATATTATATCATATATTTTAGAAGAAATTACAAATATTCCAATTAATAAAGATAAAGGTTTTGTTAAAGAAAATTTACTTTTAAATGAAGAAATATTAAATTTATATTATTTAAGAACAAATAATATTGTAATAAGTTGTAATTCAAAATTAAATAGTTATATTATAGAAAAAACTGGAAGAGATATAATTAAATTTATTGGAAAAGATATAACTTCTTTATTTCCAAAAGAATTTAGAAATGATGGTATTAAAAAATTAAAAAAATCACTTAGATCAAAACATACTTTAAAAATATTTGATTTTTTAATTAATTATTCAGAAAAAAAAAATGATATTATTGATGATGATAATGAGTTAAATGAAAATACTTTTGATGGTAAATATAAAAGATTTTATATGAGTTATAAATTATATTTTGATAATTTAGAAAATGATGATTTTTATATTAATGGAGAATATTATTTTGCTTTTGATGATTTAGTAATAACAAAAATTTTTAATAATTCAATTAATGATTTTCAAGAATATATTTTTGCAGTTTATTTTAATAATAAAAAAGTAATTAAAACATATCAAAATTTATCAAAAATAAATTCTCATTCTTGGATAAATTATACAAAAAATTTAAAAAAAGGAAAACGTGATTCATTAAAAAAAATGAATGAATTTTTTATAAAAAAAAATGGATTAACAATGTTATATGAAAATATAAAATTTGAAAAAATTTTTACAATAAATAAACGTAATTGTGAATTTATAATATACAGTTCTCAAAAAATTCCAAAAAAAGGAACAAAAAATAATTTATCAATAATAAATGTAAATAGTGTATTTGATGAAGATAATTCAAAAATAAATATAAAATTACCAGATACTGTTTCATTAGCAAATAGTTTTAATAGTCAAAGTAGTATTTCAAGTAGAAATGATAATGGAAGACAATTATTAAATATAAAAGTAGAAAAAAAATATAAACAATATCAATCTCGTTTTGTTTCAATTACTCAAATAACTTTCATTTTTTCTTTAATTTCAATTACTTTTTGTATTATTTCTTTATTTGTTGAATTAAATCAAAATAATAATTTATTATATAGTTATAATGTTTATACTGAATTAAGATCTTTAAATAGATTATTTTATAATTTAGTTACTAGTATTTTAGCAGTTAATTGTATTGCAAATCCAGGAGAAAAAAATTGTACTAATTATTATAAATTATATTCTGAAAAAAATAATATTAAAAATAATATTAATTATCCTTCTTTTAATTATTCTCTTTTTGAAAATCCTTATAAAGTAAATGATTATGGAATTGGATTAGAAAAATTAAAAAAGAAAATATTTGAATTAAATGATAAGGAAGTTAATTCAATTTTTAATGAAAAATTTATTTATACTTATATATCATTAAAAGGAAAAAATATTTCAATTGAAAATACAACTTCTACTTTTGTTAATGCTTTAGAAATGTTTTTTAATGGTCTTTTAGTTATTATTAAAAGTAATAAATATTATAATAATCCAGTTTATATTTTTTCAATGTCAAATTTTGATTTTATCAATATTTTTGAACAAGAAAAAATTGAAGAATGGCAAAAGGAATATTATAATTTAATTATTAATTATCAAAAATATTTAGAAACTTGGGTTAATATTCAATTAAGTGTTGGCAATAATACAAATAATAGATTAAAAAATTTAAGTAAAATTGTAATTGTTTTTTTATGTGTTTTTTGTGTTTTTCATATTTTTTTATTTTTACTTTTATTTTATTTTATTTTTTCTTTTGAAAATTTATATATTATGAGTGTGAATAAATTAATGAATAAATTTAAAGATGAAAAATTTCAAAAATTTTTTATTCAAAAATATCAAATTTTAAAAATTTCAATAAAATTCTTTGAAGAAAATCCAGTTTCAATAATTCACGAAATTCAAAATATTTATTCCGAATATAATAGAACAACAAATATTAAAGATCCTCAGAAAAGAAATTATGAAGAAAGAAATCAAAATGATAAAAAAAATGATTTAGAAAAACAATATTTTCCAATAAGTGAATATAGAATTATAACAGGGAAATTTTATATATTAATAATAATAATATTAATTTATCATTTATTAATTTTTATAATTTTTTTAACAATTTGGTATATTAATAAAAATAAGATATTAAATGTATTTGAAATAATAACTGATAATACTGTTGCCGCGTGTTCAGGTTATAATATGTTTGCTTTATGTCAAATTATGTTACTTTCAAATCAAACTCAAAATGATATTTCAATTAATATGCATTTTAAACAAAATAATTATTTAATTTATGAAAGTACAAGAAGTCTTTTTACAATTATAAATTTAGAAAAAAAAAGAAAAAGTGTTAAAAATTTAATTAAAACAACTTATGATTTTATTGATTTAAATTGTAATTCTTTTTATAATAATATTAATGATGTTAGATTTGAACAAATTGATTCAGATTATCCTGAACAAGGTTTTAGAAAAAAATATCCTAGTTTTTGTAAAACTTTTCATATTTTAGAATATAAAAATGATTTATTATTTTATAAACCAATTTTTTATGAAATTAATAAATTTGTTTTTAGTTTAAATCAAAGAAATTATGTTGATTATGTTAATTATTTAATAAATGGAAATTTATTTTATATGTGTGATTTACAATTTTTAATTTATAGACCTTTTAGAAGTTGGTTTAATAATATTGTTTATAATGATGCAATTAAAAGAAGTATAAATTTAGAAAAAACTATTTTATTTTGTAATTTAGGAATTACTATCTCAAGTGAATTTATTATTTTTATCTTTTTATATTATCAACTTTTTGGAAAATTAAAAAAAATAAATTCAATTATTATTGGAGTGAAAAATACATTTAAAATTATAAAATAAATAATAACAAAAATTATATATATATTTAATTAATTATTATTATTTTATACTTTTTAAACATTATTTAAATTATTAAATTAATTATATAATATATCATTTAAAAAAAAAAAATGAAAAAAATACTTATTCTTTTTATTTTATATTTTATCCTAATATCATTTTCAAAACAAGATGAAGAAGTTTCAAATTTGCTTCAATTAAACAATGATTATCAAAATTTTTCTCCAATAGTAAAAAATAAACCATTTTCATTTCAATTAAATTTATTAGATATAAAAGATGAACAAGAAGTAGTAATAACATTAAATTCAAATTATTTAAATAAAAAAATAGATTTAGGTTGTTCATTTTCAAAAACAAGAATATCAAATTCAGAAGAATTAAATATATGTGATTATAAAATCTATCCAATTAATTATGAAAATTTTTATCATTTAGTATTAAAAAAAAAAACAAATAATGATTATTTTTCAGTATCAATTAAATTAAAAGAAGATATTGATAATCCTTTTTTAAATGTAACTTTTACAAATGTAATCCCAATTGAATTGAAATATTCAAAAGTATCAAATAATCAATTTCCAATTAGACCATTTTATCCAATTTTTAGAAAATATATTATTACAAAACAAAATGATTGGGGATTAAATTATATTTTTGTAACTTCTTCTTCTTATATGAATATTTTTGATGGTGATTTATTAACATCTTCTAATGATTTAAATAATAAAATTTATCAAAGAAAAATTTCAGTTGTTACTTTAAATAAAAATGAAAAAGAAGAAAAAATTATAACTTTAAGATTTATAACAGATTCATATAAAGAATCAAATATTAAATTTTCTATAAAAAATATTGATAATTTAGTTAAATTTATAGATAATGATGAAAAACCAAATTTAGCAACATATTCAATAGAAAATATAAATCCATTTGAATTTTATTATTTCATTAATCAAGATTTAGAATCAACTGTAAATTTAATTTATTTTGAAAAAGTTTTAGGAGATTTAGATATATATTATATAAATAGAATTGATGATTCAAGAAATGAATTTTTACCTTCTGAATATTATGGTTATAAAATAACAGATTATTATGTTTTATCATATACTGATATGGATATTTTTTCTATAAAATGTAAAAAACTTTGTACTTTTAATATTCATTTTGTTTCTGATAAAATTTTCAATATTGATTTTAATATTTCTAGAACAAATTATTTTGAAGTTACAAAATCAAATGAAAGAAGATTTTCTTTTTCAGTTGAAGAACCAAATAATTATGCTTTAACAATTTGTACTTCTGTACCAAAAAATTTAGAAATTTTATTTAAAGAGAATTTAATTGGTACTTTAAATATTAATGATGGATGTTTTTATTATGAACCAAATGAAAATGGTGAATTTTTATTAAGAACTGACTCAGAACCAGTTTTAGTTATTGTTAGAGTAAATGAGAAAATAAAAGAGAAAATAATTGAAAATTATAAAGGAAGTTTTTTAAATGAAGGAAATAAATTAATATTTAAAATTAAAAATATGGAAGATATTGATTATTTTATTTTAAAAACTGAAAATAATCCAATTTTATATCATTTTGGTTATGGAAAAGATAATCAATATTTCCATCCTGATACTTTATTAAAAGATTCAATTCAATTTTATAATCCATTTAGACATTCAATAATAAGACAATATGATAATTTAACTTATTTTTATTTTTATATTCATAGTTTAAAATCAAGTAATATAAAATTTGAAGGGAAAAAAAAATCAACTGATATTAAATATTTTAGAATAAATAGAAATCGACCAGTTTTAGAAGAGACAACTTTATCAATTTTACAAAATAGAGATATTTTCAATGAATATTTAGTTATTATTATAAATAAATGTGGTAATCGTGAAGTTGATTTTTATATTAAATTTAATGAAACTGATTTAAAAAGAGAATTTTTAGAAAAACCTTATAATTTATTAGTTTATCCTGATACACAAATGCAATATAATATTTCAATTGAAAAAGCTTATCAAAAAGATAATTTTGAAGGTGTAATTTTTTATTATACTTATGCTGATAAAGAAGAAATTGATAATTTTAAAATAATAGAAAATTTCTATCTTAAATATAATATTTCTTCAAGAATATTAAAAAATAATTCTCAATTAATTACTTTAGAATGGCCTTCACCATTTAATAAAAAAATAGAAAAATTAATCGGAGCTCCTGAAATGAGTTATCGTATTTATATAATACCAAAAGATAATGATAAAGATCAAATAAAAAATATTTGTTCTTCTAATTTATTTAAAAAAAATTATTATTCAATTATAACAAAAAATTGGACTGTTAATTTTAATGTTACTCTTGATAGAAATATTGAATATGTTATTACAATTACAGGAAGACCAAATGAAAAATTTAGACAATTAAAACCAGTTTTTTATTGGCCTCAAATTACTATTCCTAGATTATTTTTTAGAAGATCTAGAATATGGATTTTATTTTTAGTTATTGCTATTATTTTATTAATTGTTGCTGGAGTTTTTATTTATATGTATTCAAAAATGAAAATTACTAATGTTAAATTAAATCAAGAAGGTTATTCTTTTACTCATTTAGCTACAGGACCTTTATATTAAATAAGATAAATTAATAGAAATTTTTTATTATTATTATATTGGATATTTATTTAAATTTGTTATTTAATTTTTTTTTTATATTTTTATTATTTTTTTTTTTAATTTAATTATTTGATTTATAATTTATAAAAAAAAAAAATATTAAAAATTAATCTTTTATTTTATATAAAGATTCTTCATGTATTATATCACATTCTCCTCCTTTTATTTCATCAAATTTTGTTTGATAATATTTCCCATTATAACTAATACAAATAATAATATTTTCAGGTCCAAAAGAAAAAATACTTTTTTCATCATTTAATCTAATTTGAGCAAAACTTTTAATATTATCTTTATTAAATAAACCAAAATAAAATAATCTATTACTATTATTTTCAGGTAATATTTTTTCATTATCTTCAATATAAAACTTTTTCTCTTTAATAATTTTTCTAGTATTTTTCAAAGACCAAATATGAATAGTTTTCCTATTACTTGATACTGCGATATAATTACTTAAAGGATCAAAAGTAATATAATTAATATCAGCTTTTTCTTTTCCTCTTTTAAATTCTTCTATAAATTCTCCATTTTCAATTAAAAAAATTCTAATTAATTTTCCTTCAATTGAAGAAATTGAAATTAAATTTCCATTTGAATTAATTGAAATAAATGATATAATTTCATCAAATGAATTAATTGTATTTATTTTTGAATTTTTATAATTTTTTATTCTAATATAACCAATTGGATTAATTGGATATGCAATAATAGAATTAAAAACATTTGAATTAATACCAAAAACTCCTTTAATATTAATACAAGTTTCAATAGTTTCAATTAAATTATATTTATCCATATTATAAATATTAATTTCTTGTTCACAAATAATAAAAATTTTATCTTTTTTAATTTTTACATTAATAATATTTGATTTTAATCTAAATTCATTTAAAATTTTTCCTTCATTATCATCCCATAAAATAACTTTTATAGGAGAAAATTTTGGATTTTTTCCTCCTCCTACAATTGCAAAAATATTAGTTTGATATAACATTTCAATAATAGAAATTCCACCATTAAAAACTATAAAAAATTAAAAAAAAATTTTTTTTTTATTATTTTATATTTTTACTTCTTTCTTTTTTTAATCCTAGAGGAAATGAATTAAATATTTTAAAACCTATTTCTGTTCCAATTACAAAACAACTATTATCATGATTAAATGAAATATATAATATTTCTTCATCTTTATTTAATAAGTTATTTTCCATTTAAAAAAATATTAAAAATTGAGTTGTATTTAAAAAAAAATATAAATTTTATTGTTTATTATTTAAAATTTAAAAATTTTATTTTTTCAATTAAACATATAATAATTGTATTTAAAGTTTCTTTTGAAGAATCATATCCAGTTATAATATTTTTATCACTAATAACAAGAGAATTATTAAAATTATTATTATCAAAAGTATCAAAATTATCTTTTGAAATATAATTTCCTCCTTTAAGTGAAATTTCTTCTTCACAATTTTCTCCAATTTCATATAATTCATCAATTAAAAAATTTGAAATTGAACTTCCTGTTAAATTATAATTTAAAAAAGGCCAAAAATTACTTTCATTATTAACTTTACATAAAAAAAGAACTGAATGTTCATATGTTACTATAATTTTTTTTTTATCTTGGAATTTTTTTATTAAATTTATTAAATTTTTTGATATTTCTGTTTTAATATATTGTAAAATATTTATAAAACTTGGAATTAATATTGCTTCATATAAATTAATATCTTTTATTTCTTCTAAATTTTCACATGAATTTATTTTTAATTCATTATTTTTTATCCAATCATTTATTGATTCACTTTTTTCATAATTTAAAAAAGGCTTTTCACCTTTATTTGTTATAAATGTTATTGTTATTTTTTCATTTAATGTTTCATTTAAATTTTCAATTTTTTCTATTAATATTTTTAAATCATTTATTTTTAATGTTTGATTTATTTTATATGATTGATTTGATGGAAGAAAAAATAAAATGTTTTTTTCTTTTATATTCATTTTAAAAAAAAAATTTTAGAATAATTAAAATATTCAAATAATAAAATTAAAAATTGTATTTTATTTAAATAATAAAAAAAAATTTAAAAAAATCCTTTTTTTTTTATTTACATAATATCCTTATCCAGTATGTAAATATTCAGAAAGCATATTTTCTAATTCAAAAATATTTTTTTCAACTTTTCCTTTTTTAACATTTAACTTATTTAAAATTTCATCTCTTTGAACAACTTCTTGTTTTAATCTTTCAATTAATTCTTTTAATTCTTTAATTTCATTTTTTTCTAAATCCTTATCAATATTATTATTATTATTAATATCATCATCACTATTATTTTCATTACTATTTAATCTATTTTCTAATTCAGTTTCTTCAATAACTTTATCATTATTTTCAATATTTTGATTTTGAATTTCTAAAGATTCTTTAAAAAATTTTGGACTTAATTTACTTTTAACTAAAGTTTTATTTATTATTGGAATTGGCCCATCTTTAGGAAATTTATTATAAGGTTCTTCAAATTTATTATTTAATATACTATCTAATAAACAAATTGCATGTAAATTTCTATTTTTTTTCCATTCTATATTATTTGTTATTTGACATAATTTTTTACACCAATTTTTTATTCTAAGTTGATCATGTTTATTTAAGGAAGGAGTTTTTTTTTCAATGTCTTTTTTAATTTTTTTTTATTTGTTTTTTTAGTTTTTTGATTTAATAAAATTGTTATATGATTTTTTATTTATTTTACCTATTATTAAGTTTATAAATTCTCTATCATATTCATCTGTGTTATCATTTATTTGAGTTTCCATTATTGAAAAAATTAAAAATAATTTAAAAAATTGAAATAAAATCAAATTTTTTTTAAAAAAGAAAATTTCATATTAAAAATAAATAAGATTTATATTATTAAAAAAAATTATTAAAAAAATAAAAATAATTTTCAAAAAATAAAAAATAAAAAAAATTTGGAGAAAAAGTATATTTATAAAAAAACAAAAAAAAAAAAAATGAGTGTTAATTCAACATCATCAACAGATGTATTTGAATCATCAAAAGCATTTTCAATAAAACAAACAAAAGAAGAATATTTATTAAAACACACAAAAATAATACCAAAAAAACAATTATTCCTTTCAAGAAAAATAAGAATTACAATATTTTTATTATTTATAATATTATCAGTAATAGTAGATATTGATAATGGAATAATCGCATCATCGTCTCAAAAAATAAAAGAAGATTTAAATATAAAAAATAGTCAATTTGGTTTATTTGTTTCAATTCCTTTTACAGGAAGAATTATAGGTCTTTTAATTTTTATGGGATTAATATCTTTAAATCATAGAAAATTATTTATTATAATAACAATTTTATTTCAAAGTTTATTTTTTTTTTCTTATTATCTAACTTCAAATTTTTATATTTTAATAATTATAAGAATTTTAACTTCAATTATGAAAGTTTATTCTAGTATTTATATTCCAGTTTGGATTGATCAATTTGGAATTAGAAAATATAAAACTTTACTTTTTACTTTATCTTTTATGATTAGTCCTTATGGACAAGTTATTGGTTTTTATATTGGAACTATTATTTTTCCTGAAAAATGGAAAAATGGTTTTTATTTTATTGGTTTAATTTTATTATTTATAAGTTTAATTTTTATTTTAATTCCTTCAAAATATTTTTCAACAAAATATATGTTTATAGGATATGAAAATAAAGAAAAATTAGTTGTTACTGAAAAAATAACAAGAACAACAATTTTTATATTTGATGAGCAAAAAATAAAAAACAATAAAATATTTTCAACTAAACTTATAAAAACAATATTAAATTTAATAAAAAATAAAATATTTATATTCTCAAGTATATCACGTTCAATAATATTTTTTACATTTCAAATAATACACAATTTCTTTAAAGATTACATAATAAATGGTTTAAAAATAAATAAAGAAAAAGAAATATTATATCATTATTCATTATCTTCAATTTTTGCTCCAGCATTAGGAAGTTTAATAGGTGGTTTAATTTGTAATAAAATAGGAGGTTATGAATCAAAAAAATCAATTTTTATTCCTTTAATTTTTGGAATTTTTGCAAATTTTTCTATTTTTTTCTTAATAAAAATAACAAAATTAAATTTTTTAAGTATAAGTTTATTTTCATTTTTTTTTTCATCAAGTGCATTTTTACCAATAATTTCAGGTTATATTATTTCTTCAGTTAAAAGAGAAAATAAAGGAATTGGAAGTTCTTTTGATATGTTATTAACTACTTTATTAGGAAAATTACCTGGTCCTATTATTTATGGTTTTTTAAATGATAAATTTAAAAATAAAGATTTAAAATTAGCTTGGAAAATTTGTTTATCTTATTTTTTTATTGGATTTATTTTTATTGTTTTTTTGTGTATTTCTGTCGGAAGTAAACCAAAAAGACAAAGTTTGAGAAATCCGTTTTTTAAAAAGAAAAAAAAAAAAATTAAAGAAAAAATGTTTGTTGAAATTGGAAATAATAATGTTGATTTGATTTTCGCACAAAAAGCTGTGCCTGAAGTTAGGTTTAGTGAACAACAATTAGAAGTTGTGGAATAGTTTTTTTTTTTTTTTTTTTTAGGTTTTTTTAAGGTTTTTTTATTATTTTTTTTTTTATATTTTTTTTGTTTTTTTTTTTGAGGGTTTTAATAATTTATTTAATTTTTTTATTTGTAAAGTTGTAGAAATATAAGAATAAATTTTATTATGTTTATTTTTTT
>JAJJLH010002927.1:0-11637 GCA_023806865.1 Isotricha sp. YL-2021a | reverse complement strand
AATTGTGTTATTTCTGCATTAGAAACATCAGATAAATATAATTTACTTTTACAAATAATAAAATTAAATCCTTTAATTTTAGAAAAAATTATTAATTCTGATTTAATTAAATTTGCTCCATTATATAATTTTTCAACTCAAGGATATACAAATAAAGAATTATTAATATCATTAATAAGTAATTATCCTATTTTAGTAGATCTGAAAGGTACTATTAATAATAAAGAAGAATATAAAAATTTAAAAAATATATTATTACTTCATAGTTTATTTGCTACTTTTATTCTTTTTTTTCACGAAATATTATTTCATTTTATGTATGGTTATTTATATCAAATTACTGATGGAGAATGTTGTTCAATTTCACCAAAGCAAAATAAAAAAAAAAGTGATGAGCAATCAAAAATAGATTTTACTAGTTCTATTTTTGATGGAGGTATTTATGGAGAAGAATTAGTTTTTGGAGAAAAAGTTAATTATGTTAGTATAAGTAGAATTGTTGTATTATTTAATGGAATTTGTTTAAATCAAAATACAACACATTTAAAATAGAATTTAATGAAAAGACTTATAGTATTAATGATGAGAAACAAAAAAAAGGTTTTTTGAAAAGTTTTTTAAATAAATATCCAATAAAAGAAGATTTAATTAAATATATTAAAATAAATTTTTTTAGAAAAAAACTTTATTATGGAGATTTGAATAGAGATAATTGTTGAAAAAATGATAATAGTTCTAATCAAGTAAAATACTCTATTTTTTAAAAAAGAATTTTTAAGTTTTTATTAAAAATTATTCTATTTTAATAATAAAAATTTTTTTTATTTTTATATTATTAAATTCATATATAAAATAAATATTTATTCCTTTCCATTTATATGATTTGATAAATTTAAAAAATTTTTTTCTACATAATCAAAAATAAATCCTTTAAATTCTTCTTCAAAACAAGAAATAATTTTTTCAAGTACATGAGTTCCATAAGTATCATAACATAATTCACTAATTGAATCTTTTAAAGAATTAATAATAATTATTTTCTCATTTTTCATCCAATTTGTTCAATTATACTTATAATTATTTTAATGAAATTAAAAAAAATATATTTATATTATTTTTAATTATAAAATTAATAAATTAATTTTGAAAAGGCTCTTCAAATTGAGTAACTTTTCCTTGAACATAATTATCTGACATTTTACCAAAAGATTCAACAGCATAAATTCTTAAAGTATAATTACCAGGATCTAATTTCCTAGTAATTTTAAATCTAATATATTCTTTCCTATCATTAGGCATAAGGAAAAAATCACTTATATAATAATAACTTTGATAAAACCCTTTTTCATTATAAAAATCCAATTTATAATGATGAACAAAATTATCATGTATTGCTTGTTTAAATTCAATAATAGGTAAATTATTATAATAATCAACAACAATAACATCACTAACATTATTAATTTTACTAATTTTATTTATTTTATTAAAATAATTAATATCATTATCAAATTTCTTAATTTGATTATTCTCAAAAAATCCTCCATTTAAAAACTCTTTAACTTCAAAATCAAAAAATGGTTTTTTACTTTTTTCAAACCTACTATTATTCAAATATCTAAAATCCTTTTTAAAAATAGGAAAATCAACAATCCATTCCTTATCATAAAATGAAAAATTCTCAATTGAAAATCTTTTAAAAACAATTTTCCCAATATCAACATTAGCAATAATTCCCATAGGATTTCTCAAAGATAAATTCCAATCATCAAATTGATCTTTAATCATTTTTCCATTTTCAAATCCATATTCACAATCTAAATAAGCAACAGCTTGTGTTTGAATAGCAGTAAAATTATCTTGAAAAATACTTCTTTCATCAATTAAAGGATAATGTGAATGTCCACTAAAAGAAATAATTTGATTATAATTATTAAATAAATCAAAAATCATTTTATTACCCCAATCATCAGAACCATAAACAGTATTTTTTGGATTTACATGTGTTGTAATGAAAATAGGATTTTTTTCATTTGTTGAATTTTTAATTGAATATTCAATTTGATTTTTTGCCCATGTTATATTCATATTACAATGATCATCACTTGAATCTTCACTTCCCCAATTTATAAAATGGAAATTATTTATTACTTTATGTGAAAATGGTTTTTGAAAAATTGAATTTTCAAATCTTTGTTGTTTAATTTCTATTGATTCTATTTCATCATTTAAATAATCATGATTTCCCATTATAATATTTAATATTGGTTCATATGAACTTGAGTTAAAAATACTTTTGTATGTTTTATTAAATAAATCAAATGCATATTTTGTTCCTTTTTCTCCTATATCACCTGCGAAAATTATTACTTCAACTTTTTCTTTTAAAAGGAATGTTAATGCTTTTTTTAAATGATTTGTGAATGGTTCATATTTTTTTTCTGATTCTGATGGTTGAAGTTGACTGTCACTTAATATTCCTATTTTTAATGTTTTACCATCACCTATTGTGTAGTATTCTATTGAATCTGAGTAGGGGGAATATTTGATTGAAGGCTTTTTTAGGTATTTGAAGATTAGGAGGATTAGAAGTGATAGAGTTGATATTGAAAGGAGGAAATAAGGTTTTTTCATTGATTTTTAATATTTTTTTTATTTTTAAATTTTTTTTATTTTAATTTTTTTATATATTTTTGGGAGAGAAGGATTAATGATTATTCTTATTATTTTGTTTTTGAGATTGAAAAAGGGAAATACAAAATAATTTTTTATAAAATGCATAATTTCCTTTTTTTATATTTAAATTAAATAATTAAATTTTAGTGTCTAATTATATGAAAAAATATATCGTATAAATTTTAATATAATTATATTATTATAGAAATAAAATAAAAAGTAATTAATTGATTAATTATTATAAATATATCTAATATTAAAATAAATAAATGCTTTCTTTGATTAAAATTAGATTAACTTACATAAAAAGACATTATTGGATATGCTTTTTTAATTATTGTTCATCAGGATGTCTAATGCTCATAATGATATTTTTATGGTTACTATTAGGATTTAAAAGACCTTCAAAATCAAAAAGAAATATAATTCAAATATTCAATAATGAAATTAAAAATTACCCAAATGCTGAATTTAAAAAAGAATTAGTTTCAAAAAAAATAGGATTAATTTTAGGAAATAAAAATTTATTCAATGAATTTAATAGAACTTATGTAGGAGAAAATTATAATAATTTATTTTATTTTGAAAATGAAAATGAAATTTATAAATATAATGAAGAAAAGAGATATGAAGAAAGGATTGAATGTTTAATTGAATTATTTATTCTTAAAAATAATTATTTTAATTTTAAAATAAAAAATGATAATATAAATTTAAAAAAATTAATTTCTGATGAAAAAAGTGATTTAAATTTAGGTAATTATGGAACTAATAATGATTTAGATTATTGGTCATTTCCAATAAATAATTTTCTATTAAAACATTTTAATAAAACAAACTATAAAAATTTTAATGTATTTACATATCCTATTCCATCTTCAAAAACCGATAATTTATCTTTATTTAATAATTTTTTATTATATTTTACTCCTCTTACTTTTTCCTTTGTTTATGGTGTTATTTTTCTTAATATTTCATTGAGAATGATTGATGAAAAAGAAAAAAAATTAGATATTTTATTAAATAGATATGGAATAAAGAAATATCAATATTATATATCTTGGTTTATTTATTATATTATTTTAACTATTTTTATTAATTTTTGTTCAATTTTTACTTTTTCTTATTTAACTTTTGATAAATTATTTCCTTTTGTTATTTTATTTATTATTAATCATATTTTATTTAGTATTGGTATTTTTTCAATGTCTTTTTTTACTCAAACTATTGTTAGTACTTTAAAAACTGGACAAACACTTTTTAAAGTATTATTTTTTGGAATAGGGGTTTTGGGTATTCCTATTGTTGAATATGATACTCCTAAAATAATGAAAATAATATTTTCTTTTTTTCCACATGTTGCACAAATGGAAAATTTACAAATTATTTATTTATTTCAATATTTTGAAAAATTAGATTTTAGATTTTTTTTTTCTAATTATCATAAAATAAGTTATGCTGAATCTTTATTTTATTTAATATTAGATATTATAATATTTATTACTGGAGGATTTTTAGTATTATCATATAAAGAAAGTGGAGTAGATTTTATTTCTTTTATTTTATCTCCGATATATGGAAAAAAGAGAGAAATAAATGAAGAAAATAATGATAATCAAAAAACATTATCTTTCGAATCAAATCATGAAGAATTAAATCAAAGAAATAAATTATTAAAAGAACAAAATCAAATGTTATCATTCAAAAATATAACAAGAAGATATGATGATTTAATAGCAGTTAATAATTTTTCAGGTGAACTATTTGAAAATGAAATATTTTGTTTATTAGGTCATAATGGAGCAGGTAAAACAACATTAATTAAAATGATATCTGGAATAGAAGATCCAGATAATGGAGATATATTTTTAAATAATAAATCATTAGTTACTAATAAAGATTATTTATTTCAAAATATTGGTTTATGTTCTCAAGAAGATATTTTCTTTGATTATTTAACAGTTGAAGAACATTTAAAATATATGTGTGAAATTAAAGGAAGTAAAGTTAATATTGATGAAATAAATGATTTATTAGTTAAAATAGATTTAATTAGTAAAATAAATTATACTTGTCGTTTTTTATCAGGAGGTGAAAAAAGAAAATTATGTATTGCTTTAGCATTAATTGGTAATTCTAAATTAATATTATTAGATGAACCTACAAGTGGTATGGATGTTATTGTTAAAAGATCTTTATGGAAATTTTTAAAAAGTTATAAAAATGATAAAATTATTATTTTAACTACTCATTCTTTAGATGAAGCTGAATATTTAGGTGATAGAATTGGTATTATGAGTGAAGGACATTTTATTTGTTCTGGTACTTCTTCTTATTTAAAAAATAAATATCCTTGTGGATTTAAAATTAATTTTATTTTAGATAGTAAGAAATTTAATATGGATAATAGAAAAAATTTTTTAAATGAATTGAAAAATATTTATCCTGAATATCAAATTAAAACTTCTTCTAATGGAATTTTATCTATTTCATATGAAAAAATTGATGAGAGAATTGATGAAATTTTTAATTATATTGATAATATTAAAAATGAAATTGGAATTGAAAATTATACTATTGCGACTACTGCATTAGAAGATGTGTTTATAAAATTAAATTTTTTTGAAAAAAATAAAAATATAAATGAAATTGAATTCAAAAAAGGAATACAAATTGAAAATAATTTAGATGAAGAAACTTCTTCTTTTTTATCTCAATTATATGAAAATGGAAAAAGAAATTTTATTATTTTTAAAAGAAATAAAAAAAATTTTATATTTGAATTATTAGTAGGGATTGGTTTTTTATTTTTTTATATTTTAATATATACAATAACAAAAACAAATTATAAAGTTGAATATAAAGATTTTTCATCTTTATTAAAATCAAATAAAATTTATGTTGATAGTAAAACAAAACAATTATTCCAAAATTCATTTTTTGTTCAAAATAAATCATTAAAAATCTCATTTGAAGATTTAAAATTTCAACCAATATATAATAATAGTTCACCAGCTTCAACATTATATTCATTTCAAGATCAATTTTATAAATATTCAAAATTGAAAAATGAAAAAGTTGCAATTTTTACTCATGAAACTTCAAATAATATATCATTTTTTCTCTTATATCAACAAGGAAATTATTATTATAAGAATTTAATTTATTCATTATCATTATCTGCTTATTTTTCAACTTTAAATATAAATACAATTATCTTTGATGAATATTCACAAATTCCATATTCAAAATATGTTATTAAAACTGATTCATATGAAATTTTATATTATGCTATATTATTTTTATTAGTTTCTATTGTTTCTTTTTCTTCTTTTTCACTTAATCAAATTGTTAGAGAAAAAGAAAAAAATATTAAACATTTAATTTTTTTATCCGGGGGAAATATGTATAGTTATTGGTTAGGATTTTTATTAATTGATTTTGTAAAATTTTTGATTTTGATTTTGATTTGTTTTATTTATTTAATTTATTTTAATTTTGGCTATTTTAATTATTTAATTTATTTATTTCCAGCTTTTATTTTTTTTGGTTTAGCAAATTATATTTTTGTTTATATTTTTACATTTATGATTAATAAAGAAGAAGAAGTTCAAAAAACTTATTATATAATTTATTCACTAATAATTTATTTTTTTCCTTATATTGCTTATCTATTAGTTTATTTATTATCATTAATAATTAAAGATTATGATCTTTTTGAAGACAAATTCTATTATTTTCCATCACCATTGGACACAACTCCAGTTTCTTCAATGTTAGGGTTAATAATTAAATTTCATAAAATTTATGTTAATAGAAAATTTTATTATTCCTATAATCTAATCATTCTTATAATTATACATATATTTTTATTCATTTTACAATTTTTCTTTTATGGAATTATATTAGTATTATGTGAAAAAGGAATTTTATTTAGATTTTTTAAATTATTATCTAATTATTTATGTTGTTGTTGTTCTTATTGTCCATGTTGTAAATCACGAGGATATGAATTTTCAAATGAAGTTCCAATAAATGATGGTTATATTATTCAACCAACTTTAAATCAAAATACAAATATAACTAATTATCAAAATAATAATACTTCTCCATTATTGATTAATGATAGTGAGATAAATTCAGAAATAAATTTAATACAAAATCAAAATATTAATTTAAATGAACCATTAATAATTAATAATAATTCACAAACTAACAATTATAATAAATCATATATGAATAGTTTTGTAAGAGAACAAATGAATAAAGTGAGTGGAAATAATCATTTGACAACAAAAATAATAGGTTTGACTAAATCATTTTCTCGTTATTTTAAAAATACTTTAAGAGCAGTTAATAATTTATATCTTGGATTAGAACCAAATGAAAAATTTGGTTTATTAGGATTTAATGGTTCAGGTAAAACAACAACATTAAAATGCATAATTAATGAATTAGAATATGATTCAGGTGATATAATTTTATTTAATTATGATACAAAATTAAATTTTAATAAATTAAGAAAAATAATTGGTTATTGTCCTCAAGAAAATCCTTTATTTGATTATTTAACAGTAAGAGAAGCATTATCATTTTATAAATCATTAAAAAAATCAAATGAATCAATAGAAGAAATTTGTAATAAATTTAATTTAGAAAAATATATAGATAAATATTGTGTTGATTTATCAGGTGGTAATAAAAGAAAATTAACATTTGCAATAGCATTAATGAATTATCCTAAAATATTATTATTAGATGAACCATCAACTGGAGTAGATCCTGAAAGTAGAAGAATAATGTGGAAAAATATAAATGAATTATCATTAAGTGGTATTGAATATAATATGATATTAACTACACATTCAATGGAAGAAGCTGAAGTACTTTGTGATACTGTTTCATGGTTAAAGAGTGGTAATTTTATTTGTGTTGGTAATCCTGAGAAATTAAAAATTTTATATTCTGCTGGATATAATTTACATATTAAATTTATTGATGATAAAATTAATGAGATTATTAAAAATGGAAATAGTCAACATAAAAATTTATGTGATTTAGGAATTGAAGGTGGAGAATTTGTTATGAATTTATTATATAATAATAGTGATTATAATATTGGAGAGAATAATGATAATAATAATAATAAGAATATTTCTGGATTGTATAATTTGAGTTTTTATGTTGATGAGTTATATAATGTTTTGAATTTGATTAATGAAAAATGTGATAAAATAGCTATTAGGGAAATTGGGAAGGATTATTCATTTGAATTAAATATTCTTGTTAAACAAGATTTACAAGGTATATTGTTTAGTCAAATTTTAAATATGAAAAAAACTAATCATTTAATTAGTGAAATTAGTATTAATATGGAATCATTAGAAAATATTTTAACTAGATTATAATTATTATTATTAGTTTTAAATTTGAACTTAAAATGAAATAAAAAATTAACTATTTTCTAATTATTAATATATTATAATTTATTTATTTCTTCATTGATTATAATTTATTTTTCAACTAAAAATATGACATATTCTATTTATTAAAAATAAAAAAACATTAATAAAAAACACAAAAAAAAAATCTTCAAAAAAAAAATAAAAAAAAAAAAAAATGTCAACAGACCTAGGAACATCCTTAAAAGCAGCAGGAGCAGTAGCATCATTAAAAAAAGAAGAACCAACATGTCCAGATGTAGATTTCAAATATAGATTAATAGGATTTTTAGTCCAAGGAGTAATAGGATTATTATTAGTAATATATAATGTAACAACCACAAATAAAACAATAGAATTAACATTTGGAATAATAATTTTATTTACTTCTGCATTATGGATAATAAATTATAAAAACTTATTTAAAAAAATGTTAGATCCAGTTAGAATGGTTAATGCATTTATTCTTTTTGGTTGTATGGCTGCAACTCTTGTTTTATATTTTATGAAATTGAATGATAAACTTCAACCTATTCCTTTTATTATTGGAATTGTTGAATGTGTTGCTTGTGTTTGGTATTTACTTTCTTTTATACCTTTTGCTCAAAAATTATGTACTGCTCTTGGGAAAAGTTGTTGTAATGCTTGCTTAAAAGGGGAGGATGCTTAAATTTTTTTTCTTCATATTTTTTATTAGGAATTTATGGAATTATTAGATTTAAATTTTATTTTTTTATCTTTTTTTTTTTGATTTTTAGGAGAAAATTTTATTTTTTTTATTAATCATATATAATTTTAGAATTTAAAATAATAAAAAAGATAATTTAAAATAATTAAAAAGATTAAAATAATTAATATAATTAAATAGTTAAAATAATTTAATTTTAAATAATAAATTATGGATAAAATATTTAACAACTATATTAATAAAGATAATTCTTATTTAATATTTGATAATAATTTCTTCGATGAAAATAAACAAATTATCATTAATGAAGTAGAAAAAAATTTAAAAATAAATGATAATATAATTAGTAATTATAAAGAAATTTTTAATAATAACAATGAAAATAATAATAAATTTGAAGAAATATTGTCAAAAATTTTATTAAATCAAGATGATATGAATATAATCTATCTTAAAAAAGAAAAAAATGAAAAAAATTACCAATATATCAATTTATTTATAAATGAAAAAATACTTAATGAAAAAAATATAAATAATATTCAATTTTCATTTATTGAAATTGATTTAGAATCTGCTAAAATATTTAAAAATGTTATTAAAAAATCAATAACTAATTTAAATCATTTTAAAATTCCAGAAAGAAAATTAGAAAATAAATCTTTAGATTATTTTGAATTTAAATTAAATTTTAATAACAGTGAAAATATTTCATCTTTTAAATATTATATTATTTATAAAAATTATGATAAAATTTTATATTTTTTATCAGACAAAAAAAAAGAAAATGATATAAAAATTTTAATTGAAAAAATAAATATTTTCACTGAATTTCAAGATGAATATTTAAAAACAATAAATTTATTTCCTTCAATTCAAAATCAAATACTAATGAATATTGAGGAATATAAAATTGAATGTATGGAATATTATAATAATATTATAAAACAAATAGAAGATTTTAAAAATAATATAAAAAATGAAGATATTAAAAAATATTATGATGATTTTATATTAAAACAAAATGAATTCTTAAATAAATATGAAAATATTAAAACAAAAGAAATTGAATCTTATAAAGATTTATTACAATATTATATTTCAAAAGAAGATAATATTATTAATTCAAATTTAAATTATGAATCTTTAAAAGACTTAATTTCTCAATTCAATATTACAAATCAAGAAATTAAAAATATATGTAATAAATATAATCAAAAATATAATGAACTATTATCTCAAGGAATTTTAAATAATTTAAATTCATTAGGTTTAAATATGTTCAATCCTGACAATTATAAAATTTTCTGTTCAAAAGATATTGAACATTTTGAAAATTTTTTAATTAATATTGAAAATAAACTAGATATAAAAGAAAATTTAAAAACAATTTTTAAAGAATAATATTAAATTTATAAATAAAATTAAAATTAATAAAGAAAGTATAAAAAAATATATATGCATTTCATAAATGGAATTTATTAAATTAAGATTCTACTCCCTTTAAATATGATATTTAATAAAAACAATTAATTTACCTTTAATTATAACATATTTTAATATATAAAACAACAACATAAAATAAAATATTTATACATAATTAATTTTTGATTTTACATTAATTATTGAACTACTTTTTAAATCTGAAAAAGAAGAAAATTTATTTTTATTTGCTCTAATATTATTTTTATAATTTTGTATGTTATAAAAATCAGAATTCCTTTTTTTAAAAAATTTAATCAATATTTCATTCTTTTTTACAATTCTATTAAAAGATTTACATATTTTTCCTGTTTCTTTTAATTCATTATATTCTAAAAAATCTATTACTTTGACCCAAAGACTATTTTCAATTCTATGAACCATATTTTTTAAATATATATCATTAATTTTTTCATAATTTATATCATCATCTTCTGTTAATTTAGAAGGACTTTGTATTAAATTATTATTTACTACATCAATCATACCAACAACGCTGTCGCTCTTGCGTTTTGCTGGAACAAAATATCTAACTAAAACATCGTTTTCCCAAATCTTACAATATGCACAACGACCGACACCTCCACGTGTTGAACCATTAGAATCGAACGCCATTATCTTTAAGTTTTGTGGCGTTTCAAATGTTTCTTCTGGGTATGGGTCGCCATATTGCACACCGTTTATAGTGTGAATTGTGCGACTAAGTACAAACGTGAACCAAATGTTTGTGTCCGCCATTACATCAGTGCTTGTAGAATTTGTACCAAACTGCATAAACATATTAGTCGTGGGGGCGATTGAACCGTTTGCACCAATAACAAAAATGTTTGCCCCACCTGTACGTCTAGAACCGAACAAACGACCTGCACCTGATATACTGCTTTGCGTATAGTATAGTATTTTTAACTCAACCTTGGTGTTTTGTGTTCCCTTTAAACCTGTGTCAATATATTGAGTGCTACTTGTTTCAATATAATCAAGAGAAGTATAACCAGATGGAACCGGAAGCCCACCTTGAATCGTATCGCCAAACGCAATCAATTCTTTTACTGGTTTTGCTTTTGCTTTTGGCAAAGACAAGGGCATAGTGCCTGAAACTAATGACAGATAGTAGTTGTACAAACTATTCCAAAAAAGCAACTTATGGCGCATCTTAACCGTCCTTTATTGTTGGGTTATTCTTCAAACTCTGTTTCTGGTTCCGGTTGCGGGTCTGGCTCTGGAACTTCATGTTCTTCCCATACTTGCTTTATTGTGTCACCAGTATCAACATACTTAAACGTGTAATAATAACCCTCTTTGACCGGCATTTCGGTTTCTTCTAATGGCTTATACCCAAAGGCACGCAATATC
>JAJJLH010002926.1:0-11656 GCA_023806865.1 Isotricha sp. YL-2021a | reverse complement strand
AAGAAGAAATTGATAAAAATAAATTAAAAAAAGAAGAAATAAAAAAAGAAGAAAAAAATAAAAATGAAACAAAAAAAGGAGAATTAAAAAAAGAAGAAATTGAAAAAAAACAATTAAAAAAAGAAGAAATAAAAAAAGAAGAAAAAAATAAAAATGAAACAAAAAAAGGAGAATTAAAAAAAGAAGAAATTGAAAAAAACAATTAAAAAAAGAAGAAATTGAAAAAAATCAATTAAAAAAAGAAGAAATTGAAAAAAATCAATTAAAAAAAGAAGAAATTGAAAAAAAAAAATTAAAAAAAGAAGAAATAAAAAAAGAAGAAATTGATAAAAATAAATTAATAAAAGAAGAAATTGATAAAAATAAAATAAAAAAAGAAGAAATTAAAAAAGATGAAATTGATAAAAATAAAATAAAAAAAGAAGAAATTGATAAAAATAAAATAAAAAAAGAAGAAATTAAAAAAGTAGAAATCGATAAAAATGAAATAAAAAAAGAAGAAATTAAAAAAGAAGAAATCGATAAAAATCAATTAAAAAAAGAAGAAATTGATATAACTAAATTAAAAAAAGATGAAATTGATAAAAATGATTTAAAAAAAGAAGAAATTAAAAAAGAAAAAATAAATAAAAATGAAATTAAAAATGAAATTGAAAAAATAGAATCAAAAGATGCAGAAATTAAAAAATCGAAAATTAATAAAATAGAAGGAAAAAATTTTCAAATAAATAAAAATGAAAAAGATGAAATGAAGGAAAATGAATTAAAACAAGAAATTGATAAAAATGAATTAAAAAAAGAAGAAATAAAAAATGAAAAAAATAAAACAGTTATTGGAATAGATTTAGGAACAACAAATACATGTGCAGGAATTTGGAGGAATGGAAAGCCAGAAATAGTTCCAAATGAATTAGGAGAAAGAACAACTCCCTCAGTAGTTTATTTTGATTTTGATAAAAATAAAAGATTAATTGGTAAAGCTGCAAAAAATAGATATGAAAATAAAATATATGATGCAAAAAGATTAATAGGAAGAAATTATAATGATAAAGAAATACAAGAAGATATGAAATATTGGCCATTTAAAGTTATTAATGATAATAATAATAGACCTTTATTTGAAATAAATTATTTTAGTAATATAAAAACATTTTATCCTGAAGAAATTTCAGCAATAATACTTTCACAAATAAAAAAAAATGC
The DNA here is from genome assembly GCA_023806865.1 of Isotricha sp. YL-2021a. NCBI lineage: Eukaryota > Ciliophora > Litostomatea > Vestibuliferida > Isotrichidae > Isotricha > Isotricha sp. YL-2021a. The sequence continues at coordinate 10,453 of JAJJLH010002926.1, read as the reverse complement.
AGAAGATTTTTATGGATATGAAATAAATGATGTATTAATAACAGTTCCAGCATATTTTAATAATTCACAAAGACAATGTACTAAAAATGCAGGTGAAATAGCAGGATTAAATGTTATTAGAATAATTTCTGAACCAATTGCTGCTGCAATTGCTTATGGATTACAAAATAATAATAATAAAATAAAATATATATTAGTATTTGATTTTGGTGGAGGAACTTTAGATGTTACAATTCTTTTATTAGATAATAATATATTTGAAGCTATATCAACATGTGGTAATAATCATTTAGGAGGAGAAGATTTAGATAATGAATTAATAAAATATTGTATAGATGAATTTAAAAAAGAAACAAATATTGATTTATCAAATGATAAAAAAGCAATTAATAGATTAAAAAATGAATGTGAGAAAGGAAAAAAGGCATTATCATATATTGAAGATTATATTTTTAATGTTGAAAATATTATTTCCAAAAAATCTCTAGATATAAAAATAAATAAAAATATTTTTGAAGGGCTTTGTCAAAAATATTTTAATAAATGTTTTGAAATAATAAAACAAGCATTAAAAGATGCACATTTAAAAAAAGAACAAATTGATGATATTATATTAGTAGGAGGTTCAACAAAAATACCAAAAATTAAAGAAATGATAAAAGAATATTTTAATAAAGAACCATGTGATTCAATTAATCCTGATGAAGTAGTTGCACTTGGTGCTACAATTCAGGCTGCAATTTGTAATAATATTGAAGACGAAAGTTTGAAAAATTGCATATTGTTAATAGATGTAACACCATTATCTATAGGACTTAAAAAATATAATAATAAAATGGATTTTATTATACCAAGAAATACAAGAATTCCATGTTCTACAACAATTAATTATTTAACAGTTAAAGATAACCAAACAAAAATTTCTTTTTCAATATATCAAGGTGAGAGTGAAAATTGTCAAGATAATATTTATATAGGTAAATTTCAATTTGAAAAAATTACACCCCAATTAAAAGGAAAAAATATAATAGAAATTACATTTTCTATAGATATTAATGGAATATTACAAATATCAGCAAAAGAAAAAGGAAAAGATAATCGAATTGAAGCAGAATATAATGTTTTAAATAATGAAAAAATTGAAGAATTAAAGAATAAATTTGAAACTTTTGAGTGTAATTCAAAAAAATTAGAACTTAAAAGGACTTGTGAATTATATTTAGATAAAGGTAGTGAAAATCAAAAAAATAAAGCAAATGAAATTTTAGATTGGTATAAAAACAATCGTCATTTAAAAAAAAATATATATGAGAAGAAATTAAAAGAACTTAAAGATTGCCATTAAAAATAGGATATATATAATTGATTAATTTAAAATTTAGTTTGAATTCAATTTTATTCTTCTTTATGAATATAGTTAATTATTTATAATTTATTAAATATAAATCATTTATATATGAAAAAAATTACTTCAAATTAATATTTTATTATATCTTTTAATCTCAAATTCATAAATAAAAATACTTTTATTATCAAAAAATAAGAATATCAATTCTTATATATATAATGAAAAAGTTTCATTTTCCTAAAGATTAAAATTTTATAATGATAAAAATAGATATTATGATACTAAATAAGATGAGATTTTGTCATAAAATGAATATAAAACTATAAAAGATAATCAATCAAAAATTATTTTAAAAATAAATGAAAAAAAAAATATGATAATTTATTTTTTAATAATACTCCTCTATAAATAAAAAAATTTTTTAAACTAAATTCAAATATATATGATAAATAATAACATTTTATATAAAAAAATAATTAAACTTTTTCTTCTTCACCTTCTTTTTCATTACTACTTTTATTTTCTTCATTATTATTCTCATTCCCATTATTATTATTTTCATTTTCATCATTTTTATTTTCATTATTTTCATTTTGTTCTTTTTTACTTTCATTATCTTCATTTTTATTATCATTTTTATTTTCATTTCCTTCATTTTCATTTTCATTATTTTTATCTTCTTCATTAATAACATTATTTTTATCATTATTATTTTCTTCTTCAACATCTAAATATTTATATTTAATTTCTTGTAATCTTTTTTCTCTACTAAGATGATTATTATTTTGATAAGGTGGATATTCCTCTTCAGTTTTTTCAACTTTTGATATATCATTTGGAAAAGTAATTTTTTTATAACTATCATAATTATCAAATGACATATTACTTTTACTTTGTTTAAATTCACCATTTTGATATATACTTTTTTTTTCATCATTATTAATATTTTCAATTATACTTTCTTGAATATTATTTGAATTATCTAAATTATTATTTGAATTAATTGAAGCATTCATATTTGTATTATTATTTATTTTTATAAATTTACTCTCATTTATTTTCTTTTCTAAATTCATTTGTTGAAATGTTAATTGATAAACTTTTTCTAAATTTTCTATTTCATTTTTAATAAGTAAATTTTGATGTTGAATTAAATTTAATTTTCTTGAATTATCACTTACTGTATTTGTAATAGATTTATTTTTTCTATTTGAATTTTTTTGTAGATCTCTCATTGTATCTTGTAAACGATGAATCATTAAAACATATTCATTTTTTTTACTTAATAATTCTCTATAATCATTATCACTTGTTGATTCATAATCTAAAGTTAATTCATCTTTTTGATATATATCATCAATTGAAGAATTTTCTTTATTTTTACTTAACATATATCTTGGTTGACTTTTATTTTGATTTTTATTTTTTAATAATGAATATTTAGAAAAAATTCCTTGTCTTTGCATATTAATTTGAGTTTGATTAATTCTTTTATTATTTTTATCTTCTTTTTGTAATTTTGCAAAACTTTTTGCTCTTTCTATATTTGAACTTTGAACTCTTATTGCTGGTAAATATAATGGATTTTTTACATTTTTTTTTGTTGAATTTTTATCTATTTCATGCATAACTTTTGATTGATTTGATTCAACTTTTTGTATTATTTCTTCTTCTGTTCCATTTAAATCACTTTTAATTAAATCTAACCAAAAATTAATTTTTGATACTATCATTTCATCTGAATCTTCTTTTATATTTGCATTATATAATTTTATTAATACTTCTTTTTCTTTTATAACATTTTCTAAACTTTTTTTATTTGAATTTATTTTTGTATAATAATCATGTTTTTTACTTCCTAAACTTTTAATTTCTTCAGTATATGATTTTATTTTTTCAGAATATTTTTTTGTATCTTTTAAATTCTCAATTTTTTTCCCATTTTCAATATTATTATCTTTTAAAACTTTTATTTTAGAATTAATATCCAAATTTTCTTTTCTTAAAACATCAATTTCACTTTCAAAAGAATTTATTTTTTCAGGGGTTAATAAATGTTCAACTCTTTCAGACATACTTTTATATTGTATTTTAAAAGTATTATTTATTTTTCTTGATGTATTTAAATCTCTTTTTCTTAAATCACAAACTCTTTCTAATTGTTGAATAACATAAGGATCTGGTTCTTTTTGATATAAAATTTCTGAATTATTTGCTACTAATTCATTTAAATTTTTTACTAAAATATTTAAATTATTTTTTGATTCTTCTTTTTTAGCATTTAATTCTATTAATTCATCATTTTTTTTTGTTATTATTTCAATTAATTCTGTTCTTGGTAAATTAGAAAGTTTATTATGTAATTCTTTTAATTCATCTTCATTGTTATAATTTGAAATATTTTCATCTTGTTGTGATTTACTTAATAATTCTTGTGAATGATTAAAATTTGAATCTTCATTTTCTTCATTGTTCGGTTCCATTAATATTTATTTAATTTGTTTGTTTAATTATTGTTATAAATTTTATATTATCATTTTAATTTTTATTTATTTTTTTACTTTTTTATCATTATTTTTAAAATTATTCTTTTTATTAATATAATTATAAAAATGAGCTTTAATTCAATAAATCAAGCATTATTGGAATATTTGAAACAATTTGTATAATTTTTATTTTATTATTATTGATTGTTAGGGAATTTTAGAAGATAAATCAAATATTTTTAAAAAAAATAAAAAACTAATTTCAGATGAAAATATAATTAAAATTTTAACTGATTATTTATCATTTTCAAAGAAAAATTTAAAATTTAAAGATATTAGTAAAAGAATCTTTGATAAATATATAGATTATGATGATAAAAAAGTTTTAAAAATTATTAGGAAAATTTTAATTATTTACTCAAGACATCATAAAAAATTATTTTCAAGAATTTTATTTCAATGGAAAAAAAATATAAATTCTAAATTAATTAATAATGAAAAAAATATAAAAGAAATTGAACAAATAAATACTTTTAGTATTCTTAGACAAATTCCTTTAAAAAGAAGATTAATGTATGAAAAAGTTATTCCAGAATTTACAGAAAAAGAAAAAGAAAAAATACTTTTAAATTCAAAAAGAGCCAAATCAGCAAAGGATATATTAACTCAAAAACAAAATATAAGAAAAATTCCAATTATATCAAAAAAAGAACAAGAAAATTTATTTAATTCATTATATAATGATAGTCAAATTAGAAAAGAAAAATTAAGGAAAATGAGTCAAGAAAAAGAAAATAATTTTAATACAATTTATACATTTACTCCAAATATTATTCCTAATAAATTAAATGAAAAATATTTAAAACAATTAAATGAATCACAAAATAAAAATGATTTTATGAATCATCAAAAAGTTAATAGTTTTATAGAAAGATTAAGTAATTATGAAATATTAAAAAATAAAAATTTAAATAAAATAAAAGAAGAAATTGAAGAAACTATTCCTCATCCTAAAAAAATAAAATTACATCCAAAAGATATTAGATTAATATCAAATTCAAAACAATTATTAAATGAAAAAATGAAAAAATTAGAAAAATTAAAAGAAAATATTTTAATTGAAAAAGGAATAACATTTAAACCAAAATTAAATGAAAATATTAATTCAAAAATACAATCAAATATAATAAAAAGAAATGAAAAATTTTTAAAGGAAAAAGAAATTAAATTACATTCAATAAATGAAGATTCCGAATGTACTTTTTCACCAAAAATAAATGAAAATTCCACAATAAATCAAAGTACAATTTTTTCTGATATTGTAGAAAGATTATATGATTATAGGAATAAATATGAAAAAAATTTAGAAGAAATGAAATCAAGATATCAAGAAAATTATTCATTTAAACCTGAAATATCAAGAAATACAAATGAAATATTGGAAAATAGACAAAAATCAATGGATATAATAAAATCAAATTTTTCTAGTATTATTAATGATAAGGAAATTTTAAATAATAATAATTATGAAAATGAAAATTTATTATATAATAGTAATGAAAGAAGATTGCAAGAATTAGAAGAATCTGTTAAAAAAATAAAAGAATTATCAGATGAAAATATTATTTCAAATCGAGCTAATTCAAATTATGATTTTAATAATTTGATTGAATCAAATATTAATAATGAGAAAAATAATGAATTTAATAAACAAAATATTATTATTAATAATAATAATCTATTATATTATGTAAATAATCCAGAAAAAAATAATTCTGAAAAAGGAAATAATTTTATTTCAGTTGATGATAATTTAGATAGATTACAAGTTAAATATAAACAATTAAATAATGGTAGAAAAAATTATGATGATATAATCTTATTTAATAAAAAACACATTCAAAATGGAATGAGTAATGAAGAAAAAGATAAATTAACATATTACACATCAACAAATTCAAAAACAAAATCAATAGTTAACTTTAATTATTATGATAATCTAATTTAAATTTTTTTTAATAAAAATTCAATAAAAAATAATTGAAACCCAAAAATAATAAATCAATTCACAAAAAAATTCCTAAAAAAAAAGTAAATTAAAAATAAATCAAAAAAAACTAAAAAAACAAAAAATTACCATTATAAAAACCCAAAAAAAAAAAAAAATAAATAAATAAAATTCCTTTTTTTAACAAGAAAGAAACTGTGGATTTTTAAATACTCCTCCATTATATAAAGCATTAGAATATTCTGAAATTCTAGTACAAGTTCTATTATGTTCCTTACTTCTAAATTGTTCAGGAATTTCAACAGGTTTATAAGATTCTCTACTTGTAGTTTGATAAATAATTTCTTTTTTTAAAGTTGGATCATCATAACAAAATTTTCCCCCTTCCCAAAAATCTGATTCATCACCTGCTCTTTTACTTACATAAACTTTAGATCTAAAAAAATTTATTTTATTTATTTTACTGAGTATCTCTGTTATATAAACGAGTTCCGTCATATTTGTCTCTATATTCTGTTTGTTCTAAAAAATTACCTTCATTTTCTTGGATTTTTACTCCTTCTAATATTTTTATACATCCTGCTATGTCTTGGTGACTTATATTATAATTTATTGTTGGTTGCATTTTTTTTTTTTTAAATTTTTTGGTTTTTTTATTTTTTTTTTTTTTTTTTTAGTTTTTTTTTGAGATTATTAATGAAAAAATATAATTAAATTATTTTATATTATTTTTTTTTATAAAAAAATTTTATTCATTTTCATTTTGAATTGATTGAGTTTTTTCTTGTTGTTCTTTTAATATATTTTCTTTATTTGGAAAACATAATAATGGACTATAACCTTTAGTATAATTACTATGACCAAATAAACAAGCATAACAATTTTTTGTTCTATCTTTTCCATTTAAATTATAATAATCATAAAATTTATTTTCATTATCATTATTATCAATATCATTAAGATATTTAATAGTATTCATTGAATTTGATTTATGATGAAAATTATTATTATTATTTTTAAAATTTAAATTATCATCTTTTAAAATGTCATCATTATCATTATTAAAATAATTATTATTATTCATAATTTGATTTTTAATTAAAGTATAATCTCCTGATTTAAAATGATTTATTCTTGGATTATTTTCAGATTTATTTCTAATATTTTTTTTTTTTGGATAAGATGAAAAAATATTATCAAGAAAATATTTTGTTTTATCAGGTTCTTCAATTAATTCATTATAATTAATTATATTTGAATTATCATCTTTTCCATATTTTATATTTTTTTCTTTAATTATTTCATTTATTTTTTCAATGAATCCATCTAATATTTTTTCATTAGTTCTATTTATTTTATTTAATTTTTCATTTTCATCTAAAATAAAATTTTTGAATTTATCATCATTATTTATATTTCCTTTTTTTATTTTTTTCTTATTTAATTCTTTTCTTAATAATGAATTTTCATTTCTTAAATCATTTAATTCTTGATATAATTGTAAATTATAATGAAATAATCTTTTTATTTGTTCATCTTTTGGAAATTTTGAAATTTCATCTAAAGAAGAAATATGTTTATATTTTGGATATTGAATTGGCTCAAAATCTTTTTCTGTTTCACTTTCTTCTTCATTATTTTCATTTTCTTTCATTTTTTCTATTTTTTCTTTATATTTTCTAAATTCTTTTTCTAAATTTGATTTAATTGAATTTGAATCTTCTCTTTCTGTTTTATGTAATTTATCATTTTTACTTTCTTCTTTTTTTAAATTTATTTTTTGAATTGGTATTTTTGAAGTACTATTTGAATTAATTTTATTTTTATTATATTTTTTTTGATTATTTAAATTAAAAGAATTATTATCAATAAATTTATCAATATTTATATTAGAAGGAATTGAATTTTTTGATTTTTTTGTAATTTTCTTTTTAGTTATTTTATTTTTTGAAACTGGATTTGATGTTGAATTATTTGATTTTAATTTTGTTTTAATATTATTAGTTTTCAAAGTTTGTTTTATTTTTTCACTATTTAATTTATTATTTAATTCTATTTTTGAAGATTCATCAATATCATTTTTTATAGAATTATTTTTAAGATTTAAATCGTTGTTATATAATATTTTATTATTATAATTATATGATGTTATTGGATATTCATTTTTATTAAATTTTATATTTTTTAAACTTTCCATATTTTGTAAAAATAAGATTTGATTTGATTTTAATTGATTATTATCTAAATTTTGTTCTGAAGTATTTTCAATTGTATTATATATATTTGTATTAGGATAATATCCATAAATTGAAATATCTTTTAATTTATTAAAATTATTATATAAATTTGAATTATTTAAATTCAAATGACTTCTAGCTGTTGTTTCAGTATAAGTCATTGAACTATTTTTTGAATTTGGAAATTCATTTTTATTATTATTTATATCATTATTTTTTAAATAATTCATTCTTTGTTTAAATACATCATTTATATATTTTTGTTCATTTACATTTACAATTTGATTTTCATTATTTATATTTTGATTATAAAATTGTGTATTAGGTAATGGACTTAAATTATTTATATTATTATTATAATTATTTGATATGTAATTTTGAACATTATTTTCTTTATATTTTTCTATATTATTATGATTAGATGGATTTTTTTGATTTCCATATAAAAATGAAAAAGTTCTTGAAGAAAAATTAATATTATTAATTTCATTATTATTCATTTTTTATAATTTTTTTTATTTAATTAGATTAAAAGATAACTGTATATTGAAAAATAAATATTTATTTCTTTCAAATTGAATTAAAAAATTCAAATAAAAATTATTTAAAATATTCAAAATATATATATAAATAACTTAAATGAAAAGAGGTACATTTCTTAATTTACCATTAATCAAAAGAAAAAAAAGTTATGACATAAATAATAATGAAGAAATTGAATCAAAACCATTAAAAGATTTTTTTTATTTAGAATTTCTAAAAAATTTAACAGTATCAAAAGTATTAGAATTTACTGAATATTGTAAACAAAAGCAATTAGAATCATTAAAAAAAAATATGAAAATGAAAAAAAATATTTTTATGAATTTAATGAAAAAAACATTTTTATTCAAAGATGATACATTTGATTTATTATATGAGCAAATATTTAATAGATTTAAAATATTTAAAGCAGAATTAACTTGTATAAATAAAAAAGATAATTATTTTTTAAATAAAATTTCTCCAGATGATGAAATTGATATGTATGAAATTTGTTGTGCATTAGCATGTTTTGTTAAATGTGATTTTAAAAGAAAAATTAAATTATTATTTGATATTACAGATATTGATGATGATGGTTTAATTAATGAAAAAGAAATTAAAAAATTAATTTTTACTATTAATAATATATTTTGTGATGAAATAAAAAAAAATAATTCTACTATTACTTGTCAATCAATTGCTTCTATTCATTCTAATGATATTATTCAAAAATTATTACATTATCCTGGACAATTAAGAAATATTTTTCAAGAAGAAAAATGTATTAATTTTAATCAATTTTTAAATGGAATTACTAAATTATATAATTATAAATATGATATCATTCCACTTTTTATTAATTTAAAAAATTGTTTATTTATAAAGAAAAAAGAAAAAACTTTTGATATTAAACAAAAAAATTTAAATGATTTTTCTGATATTTCAAATGATATTATTAATTTTTTAAAGACTGAAACAAATATTGGAGTATCAAATATTGATTTTAAAAAAAATTTAACAAAAAAAAAAATATATTTGAATACAAAATCATATTTTAGAAAATACACAAAAGAATATAATATAAATAATACAAATAACAATAATAACAATAATACAAATAACAATAGTAATAATAATTTAAATAAGAATAATAATAATAATGATAATTTAAATAATAATATAAATAATGATAATATTAATAATGATAATAATAATAATGAAATTAATAATGAAAATAATAATAATGTAAAAAAATTAAAAGAAGATTTTTATTCAATTAATTTTAATAAAATAAGAGGATTAGAAGTATTTCCAGGAAGAATAGTAATAAAAGAAATAAATAAAAATGTAAAACAAAATAATCTAAAAACAAGTTCATATAATAGATTTATAAATTTATGTTCAAAAAATATTGAAAATAATAAAAAAGATGATTATTTAACTTTTAATGAAATTATGTCTGATATTCAAATTATATCTAATAAACATAAAGCAGATGAACAAATTCCTGAACAAATGTTACAAATTCAAGATGAAGTTTATGATGATGCTGAAAGAACAAGAACTGTTTTGAAGGATAAAAATCCTAATGATAATTTACAATTTGGTTTATTTAAAAAGAAAAAAAATTTGATGAAAATTAATACTTCATATTAAAATATTTTAATTGTTTTTATTATGATTTAGAATAAAAAATATTTTTTTTAATTAAAAAAAAATTGTATATTTTTAATTATTAATAATTCATTTATAGTTAATTAGTTAACTGATATTTTTTCAGGTATAGTTAAGAGATACATTTTCATATTTAATCTAATTTAAAATTCATTTTCAAATTTTAAGAATTTTT